>JAJTWR010000281.1:1010000-1052500 GCA_021613335.1 Whitmania pigra | reverse complement strand
GACGAGGAAACGATTATTAAGTTTTAAATTGATATTTAATTATATTTGGTATTTTCTTCATATGCAATGTCAATTTATTATTGTTATAAAAGGCATCTCACTAATCACCTAACTTGACAGTTAGTGGGATTACAGTCATCCAGGAGCTCAAACATCCTTTTGTATCCTTAAGTTTCCCAAATCGCTTTAATTTCAAAACACTTAATTTCGGTTATTCAGTTCCCTTAACTGAGTATTAACTCTAATAAACGCATTAATTAACTTACTAATTTTGGAACCATCGAGTTATTACAATATTATATTGTTATATTTGAAATTTTGATTATTTAATAATAATCTCGTTATTATAAATTAAATAACATAATAATAATAATAATATAATAATAATAATTATTATTATCGTTATCATCATCGTCATCATCATCATCATCATCATCATCATCATCATCATCAGCATCATCATCATCATCCATCATCATCAGCATCATCATCATCATCATCATCATCATCATCATCATCATCATCATCATCATCAATCATCATATTATCCTCATCATCAATCATCATCAGCATCATCATCATCATCATCATCATTATTATTATTATTATTATTATTATTATTATTAGATTTTATTATTATTATTATTAGTATTTTATTATTTTATTATTATTATTATGATTATTATTATTATTAATTATTTTATTATTATTATTATTATTAGTATTATTATTATTATTATTATTATTATTATTATTATTATTATTATTATCATCATCATCATTATAATAATTATAATATAATAAATATTATTATATAATTATATATTATGTATTAAAAATAATATTAATAATGATTATAATAATTATAATAATATTAATATATAATAATATAATATCCAATATAAATATGAATGTGAAGGTGCAATATGCAATGTGAATGTAAATATCAAATATGAATATGAATATGGATTATGAATTGGAATATCGAATATGAATGTGAATAGTGAATATGTAATAAAATAATAATAATAATAATAAAATTATTATAATTAATAGTATAATTAATTTATAATTAATGTTATAATTAATGTTATTATTATAATATTATTTTATAATTATTATAATTATATATCGATATTATAATTAATATTATATTATTATATTATTTTATTATAATTATATTATTATTATAATAATAATATTAATTGATTATTATATTAATTATAATTATTATTATAATATTAATATTATAATTGATATATTATTATTATTATTATTATTATTATTTATTATTCTATATTATTTTATTATTATTATTATTATTATATTTCCTTTCAAGATTCTATTGAGAGCCATGGAGCACATTATTTGTCCCCTCAGAGACGTCATTCATCGAAGAAATGTTATCACCACCCTTTCATCATGATCATCACCACCACCACCGCTATACCGACATCATCATCATCATCATCCCCATCACAATGACTATCACTATCATCACAGCCACCGCCATCATCGTGATACCATCATCGTCGTCGTCGTCATCATCATCATCAGCAGCATCACCGTCATCATTATCATCAGCAGCAGCATCACCGTCATCATTATCATTCATCTTTTTCATTTTCATCTGAAATCCACATTTACACCTCAACGTTAATCAGACGGAAGCATTATAAATCATAATCATAATCATAATCATTAAGAGCGTGAAGGCTGCGGTGACAATGACGATGTCGGTGATGATGACGATGATGATGACGACGGCGATGATGATGATGATGATGATGATGACGACGGCGATGGCGACGACGATGATGACGATGATGATGACGATGACGATGATGATGACGATGATGATGACGACGGCGATGGCGACGACGATAATGACGATGATGATGACGATGACGATGACGATGATGATGATGACGATAATAACAATGATGATGATAACGATTGAATATCTTAAGTAATCTTTCCTCTAGGGGAGCAGACATTGCTTGAGTACACAGTGATCGATGTCGTTGCAAACAACTTCGCAATGATGCATCGATTGCGTGGCAACAACACGCAACAACAGCGAAGCGACACAACACAACACGTAACTCACCAGTCCAGCCATTATTTGTAGAGTTGGCGGTGTTGATGACGGTGATTGTGGTGGTGATGATGATGATGATCGTGATGGCGACAATGATGATGAATATGGCGATGGTCGATTACAAATTCGACGATGATGATGATGATGACAAGCTCGTAGAGAAACCTTTAATAACGGTCGGTTCAACAATGTCGTGTTGACGCAACAATGTTGAAGGATGCCCAACGAATTACTCCCGCTCGATCAACATCTCCACAGCAACCAGCCCACTCTGCAAACAAGTGCTCCTTCAAGTGTCCACGCCAATCACTTTTTCTACCTACGCTCGTCTGCCTCTCTCCGTCTTTCCGCTTGTCCGCTTGTCCGCGTGTCCGTGTCACTCAGTTTCTTGGTCTGCCAAGGACCCCCTCGACCAATGTTTTCGTCCATTTTAGGCGGCCAAAGGAAGTTTTATCTTGGCAAGGTGAAGGATTTAAATGCAGCAATCGAGAAGCTGACAATGGACGGTAAACATCACTTGAGAAGGAGATTTCAAAGTTAAGCTTTTGAATTTTTTCCAATTTAACTTTTAAATTTAACTTATTCAACTTTTAAGTTTAAGTTATTTAACTTTTAAGCTAAAATTATTTAATTTTTAAGTCTAAATTATGTAACCTTTAAGTCTAAATTATTTAACTTTTAAGTCTAAATTATTTCAATGCCACGTCTGAAACACGTTCTCTTGGATTGGAGCTCAATTTTAAAGAGAATTGAGAAGGAAAATAAATTTATTTAAAAAAATAAAAATAAAAATAACAACAACAACAACAATAAACCTGAAAACGAAGAAGATGTTTGAGTTGAAAACGAAGAAAAGGAAAATATTTAAAATATTTTAAATATTTAAAAAAAAAAGGAATTTAAAAATAAAGGGTTGCCATGACAACCGGGATCACAGTACAGCGAGTGCAAAAAAGTACGAAAATTCAGACGAAAACACGAAAGTCACGTCATCTGTACGGCGTAAGAGACATGAATTTATTTCAGACAATAAGTTTTTACTTTTGTTCAAATAAAAAAATAAAAAGAATATTTTTATTTACTTTTGATTAAATAATTTTTATTTTAGTCGACAAAGATTTGATTACGCAATCCAAGGGCAAACAAAAGAAATTCAGGGATGTGATTTTGGCGAATATTTCTTTATAGAAGAAAAATAAAAATAAAAATTAATTTATGAATTAAGAATAAAAAATTAATTTATGAATTATGAATAAAAAATTAATTTATGAATTAAGAATAAAAATTAATTTATGAATTAAAAAACTTTCTGCAAAATTCACATCCTTGATGATCTGAAGTGTTAAATTACAAAGTAAAACGTTGGTTATAACGACAATGACGATGATGATGATGATCGACCTGCTGCAGCGACCGAATTGGAAGAATGAAACTCCGGTGTGTCATCATTCATAAGCTTCTTTTGCAAAAAAAAAAAGATTCATCATCGTCGTTGTCATCTTCATTCTCATCTTCGTCCATTTCTCCTTCGTGGACAACTTCGTGATCATTACCTCTTCTCGATCAATTACAATCTCCTCCTCATCATCATCGTCATCATCGTCATCATCATCGTCATCGTCATCATCGACTTCAAGAGCAGTTTGGCGTCTTTCCATTGCGAAACAGTTCCTCGCTAGCGAGCTTTTATCTGGAAAGATTTCCGTGGGAATTTCACGGTGCACGTGTGGTTTTTAATCCTCCCACAGGTTGTCAAACCCTAAACCATACCTTCCCCCTCCCTTTTGTCTCTTTTTCGTAACGATGTTCGTTGTTCAAGAATGATGATGATGATGACGATGATGATATTATTAATAATAATAATTTGTGAGAACAATAACCACCATCATCATCATAGTCATCATCATCATCATCATCATCATAATCATCGTCCTCATAACTTTCCATTTACTGCTTCTTGCAATGGATTCAAGAGAATTGAATTCTATCCACTTCCTGCTTTTTGCTGCCAACATGTCCGCTCATTCATTTTGTAATGCTCATTGTTTTCCATGAAAACGAGTAATTATGCCGAGATAATAATATCAATTTCGAATGTAATTATAATATCAATTTCGAAGGTAATTATTATTTTTAGAAATCCTCCAACTTTCAACTTTAAGTCCTCCATCAGAATGATTAGTACCGCCAGCATTATGAACATCATCATCATCATCATCATCAAAGCCGTCGTTGAAATGAATTCCAATCGACCTGGTCACGTGATTACGATTACAGAATATCTAATAAAATAATAATAATAATATAATAATAATAATAATAATAATAATAATAATAATAATAATAATAATAATAATAATAATAATAATAATAATAATAATAATAATAATAATAATAATAATAATAATAATAATAATAATAATAATAATAATAATAATAATAATAATAATAATAATAATAATAATAATAACATATTACAGAACAGTCATCAATTCTTCTAGGAAATGTTCGAGGAATGTGCCACTCTGCTGGTTCAACCGTCTCTCCTGGAATTTACGTGATGAATGACGTCACATCTCGTGACAACCTGAGATTTTGTTGATTTTTTTTGTAACTTAAAAATTAAATTTTAAATATTTATTTAACGACATCAAAAAATAGTTTTTATTAATCGTTTTCATCTCGTTCCTGAGTAATTTAGAATTTACAATTGTTTTCAATTTTTCACCTCCTTCTCCTCCTGCTCATCATCATCATCATCGATGTGATTATTAATGTTTATCATCATCATCATCATCATAATTCACCTTCGTCGTCATCATCATTATCATCATCCTTTTTGTCATCATCATCATCATCGTCGTCACCATTACACACGATCACGGTCTAGCAAGGCAGCATTTAAATGAACGAGGCATAAACAGCAGACACGTGATCAATCAACTGCCAATGAAAGGCATTGATTTCATGCGAAATTAATATTCATGAAATTGCATTAGAACCGACCAATGATTGAACGGGGCTTTGGTTAATCAGATTCTATTAGTTGGAGTAAAAGAAGGGCGGTAAATCGCATCAAATGGCACACACTCGCGGGGCTTAGGAGGCGTGTCCCTGGGGGTCAAAGGACCAGGTCCGGGGTCGTCATTCATTGTTCAACAACGTCCTCCCACGCGGGATTCTAAAAATAGCTCCAGGGAAAATTTCATCTGGCTTATTTTAGTCTTGAATGTATTTAGAGACTATCTTTAGGGAATAAAAGTGACCGATGTTTTTATTCGTTAATTTATTTGTTTCTTTTCTTTAACAAAAAATAGAAATCTTCGGAAAAATGTCTCGCATATAAATCAAATAATAAATAGAATAAATACAACGAGATGAAATTAAATTAGGAACCAAAAAATTCCTTATTGTAATTTGAGAGCTCTTTATTTTCGTCAGAAAAACGTTTCTGCAATATTTAGTAAATAAGTTAAAAATTTCACGTCTTATTTAGTTTTTATGTTTATTAATTTAAAAGAAATAACATATTAATTTTATAAAAAAAAAAGTATAATTAATTTAAAAGAATAACAACGACATCTACAGAGTCGACAACATTCATTAAAATAATTAACAAGAATTACGTTGACAAATACATTTAATCAATTAAAAAGAATTAAAATGTCGAAGAATTAATCTCTGAGAAAGTCGGAAAGTAATTGCGATGTCAGGAAAGGCAGAATGAAGGAGCAGAAGTAATTTTTAAAGGAACAATTATCAGAACATCAGAAC
Organism: Whitmania pigra; assembly: GCA_021613335.1. Classification (NCBI taxonomy): domain Eukaryota; kingdom Metazoa; phylum Annelida; class Clitellata; order Hirudinida; family Haemopidae; genus Whitmania; species Whitmania pigra. The sequence continues at coordinate 1,046,625 of JAJTWR010000281.1, read as the reverse complement.
AACAAAAGTTCACAATTTTCTAACGTCACCATCCCTCATCCCCCATCTGCCCACCCATTCAAAACTCCTCACTCAGCTATCCACCCATCTCTGCCCACCCATTCACATCCAAAACTCCCCACTCAGCTAACCACCCATCTCTGCCCACCCATTCACCAAAACTCTCCTCCAACAATCAACCATTCCCCAACCTTTTTACCACCCCAAATGTTTACCCACGCTTATAAACAAAATGCAATTCCATGTAAACGGAAGGCAAAGAAGGAAATTATGATGTTGGAAATTTTCCAGATGCAATTCAATAAGCGCCACTCTTCGTGTAGGCAGACGTGTCTGGAAAACCGACTCCAACCAAGAGCTTTGGAGACGGAAGGAGAATGGAGTGCAACTGAACGGATGGATGGATGGATGGATGGATGGATGGATGGATGGATGGATGGATGGATGGATGGATGGATGGATGGATGGATGGATGGATGGATGGATGGATGGATGGATGGATGGATGGATGGATGGATGGATGGATGGATGGATGGATGGATGGATGGATGGATGGATGGATGGATGGATGGATGGATGGATGGATGGATGGATGGATGGATGGATGGATGGATGGATGGATGGATGGATGGATGGATGGATGGATGGATGGATGGATGGATGGATGGATGGATGGATGGATGGATGGATGGATGGATGGATGGATGATGATGGATGGATGGATGGATGGATGGATGGATGGATGGATGGATGGATGGATGGATGGATGGATGGATGGATGGATGGATGGATGGATGGATGGATGGATGGATGGATGGATGGATGGATGGATGGATGGATGGATGGATGGATGGATGGATGGATGGATGGATGGATGGATGGATGGATGGATGGATGGATGGATGGATGGATGGATGGAAGATGATTGGGTGGACGGGTTTGTGGATGGGTGGATGAGTGGACAAATGGATGGACGGATGGATATGTGGATGGAAAAATAAAATGATGGATGGACGGGTTGTAGATGGGTTAATGAGTGGATAGACGGATTACTTGAAGAATGAAATGAAGCTTGTGAAAGGTCTCGTGAAATCAAGATTCTGCTTTTAATTCCTCTCTCCAGATTTGCATCGGAGACGAACCGGAAGTCTATTTATAAATGCAACTAACTCATTTTATATTTAAATACATTTGATATTTTATCACATTTAATATCTGAATTAAGTTAATATTTTTTGCTTTGATTACGATTCAGAGATATTTATTTATCTATGGTGATTATTTTTTTTTAAATTCGCAGAAATTACATTAGCTAGATAAATTATGATAAATGCATAGGTTATGATAAATGCACAGATTATAATAAATGTAATATTAAAAAATTGTAATAATGTCGTTCCTGGGGGAGTGATAGAAGATGTGATAAAAAGAAAAAGAAATATCAAGAAGATATTTTAAAAATTCACCACAAAAAGAAAGCTTTGTTCTCAGCAGAAAAAGGTGTTTTTTGTGGGCAGTGACGAGTGGGTGGAATAATAAGTGCATTGTGAGATGAATGGCAAGTGATTGGGTGAGTGTACGGGTGAATGGATGGATGAATGTATAAGTGAATGGATAGATGAATGGATGGATGAACATGTACGTAAATGAATGGCGGGTTGAATGGATAAATGAATGCATAAATGAATGGGTAATGGGGTTGGTAAACGAAGGAATTGTTGAATGAATGTAAAACATTTTCCTCGTCATTTGCCTCTTTCCATCAGTTTAAACCAGCTAAACAAGACGCATGAAGCGAATGATAATTTCTGCTCAGGATGGTTATTCTTTCTCTTCAAGGTCTGTTCATCAATTTAAATTAGAATTAATGCAAGCATCATCATCATCATCATCATCGGACCAGTAGCCACCCTATCGTTAATCCACCCAGCCATCTAGTTTGTTTTTCCGCCCATCCTTTTCAACTGCCCACGGCTACTACTATAACTCATTTATCCACCCACCTAACCATGCATCCGTGCATTCATGCACCGCCATCCAGCCATCTCGAAGTCGATAGAGACGTCATGTTCCCCGCGTTCGCATTGTCTGAATTATTAATGCATTATAAGTCTTGCTCGAGGTTTAACACCAGGAAATCCCTCTATAGTCACGTTGTCACGTGATACGAACAACAACGATGACGACGACGACAACAACAACAACAACAACGGTCTTGAGATCTTTCACAGTTTCCTTGAGTCCTTTGCAAACATTTGCGAACGACGTTCGTGAGCATTAGTGAACTGCTGTGAACCCCTTTGACCTCGGTGACCTTAGCGGGATTTTGCATCTTCTCCGTGGTTGTAATGAAACTCTATGACTTTTATTCAATATTCGATGAGTGAGTCAATGTGCACGTGTGAATGCATGCATGTGTGCTACTCACGTGATCTATGTGGTGCCTTACAGTTAATTGCCTTTTGGTTGACATTACCAGATTAAGTAAATCGATTAATTTGGTATTAAACTAAATTTGATATCTTAAACGATTTAAATCTTTATTGATGAGCACTTAACTTGGCTCAAACATCTCTTATGTTCAAAATCATGTTTCTAAGAACATTGGTGTAATTTCTAGAATTCGGCCATTTATTGATACAAAAATTGCTCTTCTGTTATATTTCTCTCTTGTTCATCCGTTACCTAACTTACTGCATTACAATATGGGCAGCTACTTATAACACACATTTACATCAATTGAATATATTGCAAAAACGGATTGTACGAAGCATTTTCTTATTATCACCTTCATCATCAATTGCTTCTGTCTTCTCTAACAATAGTCTGTTAAATATATCACAAATTCGTAATTTACAAATTGCTCTTTTCATGTTTTCATATGATTTCAATTCTCTTCCCAAAATATTCTCTGGTTTTTTCATACCAAGCGATAATTACAACAATCCTTCATACTCTCTGTGTAATACACACGAATACAGTCCGTCTTTCTCCAAAATGATTTTGTATATAACTACAGTGCTAGAAAAAATGTTACAACAGTCCCCATTTTTTGTAATAACTTAAGTTTAAATTATCGTACGAAGCTCAAATTTAGAAAAACTGTATAATATCCTTAAAGAATATAACTCGTATATTTTTTTTCACTTTGATCAAGAATTAAGCGCAAATTCCACAAAAATTTATTTATTTGCATAGAAATATTGTTACGACAAAAAAAAAACTCATGAATTTCAGTATTTTGGCAAATATTTTTATTTAAAACTAAATGAAATAATGTTTCAATAGGATGTCATTCCTCCTTTCTTAGAAATAACATCAATGCACCTATTTTTCATGGAGAATGTTACGTAGCTAGCACACCTGTATGTGCCTAAAGGCTAGGGCCTAATTGCGAAGCTAGAGAGCGGTTCGTTTGAGTGCTGGAGTTGCTACATACAATTGATACGAATTAGTTAAAAACAAGAAGACGTGTTTTGTTGTAAATAAAGACTTTTAGTTTCGCTGTTGTTTTCATTTATACAAGCGATACAACAGAGAAAATCAGTGTTTTGATGACCTTTTCATCCAAATTTCTCCAGGCGCTCCAAATCGCTTCTTTCAATTCATTTTCTGTGTTATATTGCTGTCCATTGCCATAAACGGACCTTGAAAGAAGGCCCCAGACATTTTCAATCGGATTCAAGTCGGGTGAACACGCGGGCCAGTCCATCACTTGCATGTTGGACTCCTGGAAAAATGCTCTGGTTGCCTTGGAAACATGACTAGGGGCATTATCTTGCTGAAATTCATGTTGTTTTGCTTCAGCAAAAGGAAGGAGATGATCCTTGAGCATTTCTAAGAGTCCTGCCTCCCTTTCAAAAGCACCAGTTCCGTCCTCCCAAATGCTGAAATTCCTCCCCAGACCATCACAGAGCCTCCTCCGTGTTTTCTGCTAAAAAAACATCTCTTTCTTTTCTAAGATCATGCCAGTAGTATTTATAGCCATCTGGACCATCAAGGTTGAATTTTTTTCATCTGTGAAAATTACGCGTTCCCATCTTTTGTTGTAGCTGACCATTTCTTTTGCCCAGAGGAGGCGTTTTTTCTTGTGATGGACTTTCAACGCTGGAGCTCGCTTTCGCATTTCGTATTTCAACTGTCCACTTGAATTAAGATAATTGCAGACTGTCCTAACATGGACATCCAAGTCCAGCTTATCTTTTAGCTGTTTACACAAATATTCCCCTTGTGAAGCCTCCCTGAATCTGATTCGAGAGTTTTTTCGGTCTTCTGCCCTTGTACTTCTTACCACATGAGTCTGGATCCTCCAAAAAACATTTTATGACAGCTCTTGACCTATTCAACTTATTTGCAATCTTTCTTATTGAATAGTTTGCCTTCCTAAAGGCCTTAACTTGTCCTCTTTCTCCTTCTGTCAAACCTGCTTTCTTCCCCATGATGAAATGAATGTAAAAGGAAGTTTTGATTTATTTATTTATTTGATTATAGTCCGTTGCATAACTGAAAGAAAGTTTTGAATTTCACACTCCTTTTTATAGCCTTCTTAATGACAATTTAATGTTTGATCTGTCCAATAAGCCCTTGAAATTGATGAAACGAGCCCAAAACGGAAACTGTCGTAATAATATTACCAGGCCAAAAATGGTTCATTTGCATAATTTACGGGAACCATTAACCCACATGAAAGGAAATTTTTGCACGATGTTTACAAATGGTGTTTTATATAATTACTGAAAATTTCAGCAAGATATGTTAATTTGTAAGGAAATTATCCATAAAAAGTGGGTATGTCGTAACAATATTTCTAGCACTGTACTTTCAGGGTCAGTCCGACAGCGTATGCTTCCTTAAGGCTGGCCCTTTGGGTTTATTTAAATTTATTCGCTTTCGCTTTTTGTTTTATCTGTGTATATAACGACTTGTTTGTTTGTTTGATTCAATAAACTCATAATCATTAAAAAAATAATCATCGGAAGTTTATTGATCACATAACTTTTTTTAATTAAATCCAAGAAAATTTTGATGTTCAAGAATTATAACTATAAAAATTATTTACAAAATATTATAGAAATCAAAATGGACGCTTAGCAAAATGCAATATTATTTATAAACTATTGTGTTAACATGAAAGCATCATAATATGTTAATTATATTAATTAAGCATATATATTATTAATACATCATCAATATATTCGTTTGTTCATATTTAAGCAGGTGGTGATTTAAGGGAAGAAGTAGGGATTTAGGCAATGAATATAAAAATCTAAGAAAAAATCAAATAAAATCTTTTTACTGTAGTTTTTAATGTACTTTGGACGAAAATGTTAGTAGCTGTTAGTTCTCTTAAATTCACCACTTTTCCATTGTAAAGCTTCCCGCCAAAATGTTTTACATCTGCATATTTTAAGTCATTATGTCAGTTCATGATGACTATGGGCAGCAACGAAGAAGATGAAGATGGCGATAATTGTGCGAGGCCAAAAATATGAAATTAATACTTTTTCAACAAATAATAAACAAATGCAATTGTATTTTACAATAAAGAACAAATACGATCAATTTTACCACAAATAAGGAATAAATACAATTGTATTTTACAACAAATAAGGAATAAATACAATTGTAACTTTCTCAGCATTTCTTTCCAGTGATTCTCTCCGGAATGGTGAAACTCTATCGAGTTAAAAATAAACTCACACATTTTAGCTGACCTTAAAGATGACGATGATGATGATTATGATGAAGAGGAGGATGATTATGGCGATGAAGATGAGGATGATAGTGATGATGAAGATAATGGATTACAGATGGATGCGTAAAGATAAAGTGAATAGTTTAAATAATTGAGTTACAATAAAAATTATTAATAGTTTTCTTAAATTTAATGTCGTTTGTTATTTGTTGACGAAATTATATTCATTATGACCTTTAAGCTGTAACTCATCATTTGTGATGAATAAATAAATTAAAATAATTAAATCAATCAGTAAATCAGTTAGTCACTACTCAAGACATCTGCTACTAAATTCGATTAAAGCCACTCAAATTTCTTAAATTTAAATATCAATTTGTTGAATATTAACAAGAAAATTAATATCATTACATCATTTTTATTAAAGTCCATTCCAGATGTCTAAAAACACCTAGCGCTCCACGCAACGGTTGTAAGGCTCGAAAAGCAAAAGCTACTTACTCACTGAAGACGTAAAAAATCTTTGTAGTTCTGGGCTAAATAATTGAAGGGCGGATTTTTAGCTCAACACGTCGTCATCAAGCTCATCATCAAAAAGTAATAGTAATGTTTTATTAACGTCCGTTGCATAGCTAGATGATTAGGACGGCAACCTCATCAACATCTAAGGTCCGGGATAAGAACGTATTATCAACCTCAGGTAACAACAAGCAATGGATCTCGGCTGGATTGATGAAAGTGATTTTCTTTCCCTGTCAGGAGGGTTCAAACCGGGTCGGAGGGAAATTTGTTTACTCGAATTTATTTTTTGGAAGGAGGGGGAGGGTGGGTGGATGGTGGCTTGTGCCTCAGGTGATGAAAAAATCGAATAATTGTTTCAATTTATCGATTGGCAGTTTCATTTAATTACTTCAAACATTTATTTCAACTAATTTTCATATTGACATATTGGTCGTGATACCAATCTACCAATCGAGTGCTTGACAATGCGTACAACCACGTCACGTCAATCGACCTACCCAAAGCAAAACTGGCCCAATCAATCACACATTCGGTTGAGAAGACGTTTTAAAACGTATTTTGGATCAGCAGAGTCTCCTGGTCCTTGCATTTCCATGCCGCTACTCCGGGAGAGATGCTCAAGGAATGAGGAGGGTGTTTCTATTTTTGGCCTCCCTTAAACGAGTCGAACGACGTATGGATTCCCGTGTGCCCACGACTGGCTTAATCCGCTAATTGTATCTCACCATCTCTCCCTCTTTTCCGTGAACCGCTACCAACCCACTGAATCACTCATCTACCCACTCACCCATTCACTCACTTACATACCCACTCACTCACTCACTCACTCACTCACTCACTCACTCACTCACTCACTCACTCACTCACTCACTCACTCACTCACTCACCCACCCACTCACTCACTAACTCACTCATTCATTAAACTTCTTAACTCGCCCACTCAAACAAAAGAAAATTGAGTAAATGAAAAGGAAATTATTGAAAGATGAATTTATTTGCGTCGTTGAAAATTTAAAATCCTTGAAATGGCTTTGAATTTGTCTTCGTTTGATGTGTTTCTCAACCGCTAATTAACAGGATTTCCGTCAATGAGGATAGAGAGGAACTGTTGAGTAGCCCCCACCCGAATGGGTAGTTGAAAAAGTTGAGAAATTGGGGAGCATTGCGAGTTGAGGAGAGTCGGCTGTAGATAGCGAAGATGAAATGAGAGTGAATCGACGGATTTAAAAATAGTTCGAGAACGAGAGCTAAAAATAGCCTTTAAAGGAGAAAGCCCGGGAAAGTTTCCCACTTGGACCCAGTTCCTAGGTATTCGAACGTCGAAAACTCACCTGATTTATTCCCGCCAGAGGGTGCGACCCAAGCAAGAGCACCTGTTGAGTAGTTTGGCGGTTTCGTTCGTTCGTTCGTTCGACGCAAATAATCTCCTCATCCCGGTTCGTCATCACTACCATCGCCACCGACATCATCGTCGTAGTCGTCGTCGTCATCTTTTTTTACCGAACGATTCTAAAACGGTTAAGTCGGGCTTTCCTACTACCAGAGAAGAACGATATTTAGTTTATCCGGATTCCTCGTATTGCGCACATATCAAGCGTGGTGAGCTTTATAAAAAGGATGAAGGCTGTTATTAATGACGATCAACGTTGTCTTTTTGGTCGCAATTTCATGCTTTCAAAAACGCTCTTCGGTGTTCGGTAGTAGTTGCTTTTTTTCCAAAATAATCAATTACAAATTTTAATTAATTTTTTCGGAATCATCATACCTGTTTCCACGTTTTTTAAAAAAAACTTCCAAATTGGAGACTGCAGACGGATGGAACTGTTCAGGGATCGCCGTTACGTGGACGTCTGCAGGGATGGAAATACAATTCCAGAATGCCATCGCGATGTGGCAAACCCGTTCTACTCTTTCGGCTACTACTCCACGAACCTGCCAACCACTCCCCTGTTCCTCGAAACCTGGAGCCAGTCGCGTGAGTACTTCGAAGGGTTCGAACAGCCACACGAGATTTGGGAGCTAAAGTTAAACGCGTCGGGTAGGTACCCTTGCCAAAGTCCCTCTTTTGTTCTCCTCAAACCAGTCCAAGTGTCTACCCCGCTGGACCTGAGGACGAAAAAGTCCTTCCAAATTGAGAATCTCACTTCAGATTCCTTTTCATCGCTGTCCAGCAACTTGCACGTATCTCCTCATCCGAGCAAGTTCAATCAAGTCGATACAATTTCTTCGCCAACGTCAGATTTAGAACCACAGAATGGTCACAAGAGGACAGATCACAGCATCAGGAGCTTCCTACCCTTCGTCGACAGACAAGATTCGCAGCAGAAGAACGCAGAATTGGCTCCTTTAAATTTGTCTGCCGATGACCGCAAGACAAGACATTCGTCCTCGCGTTCATCCGGTTTCGACCTAAACACGGGAGAGGATGCTACACCGATTCTCATTCAGCAACTCGATCAGACTCATCCTCCGATCGCTTGCGTTCAAACCCCAGAATGCGCCAAGACGGAGAACAAAACCTATTCTGGAGACGAAGAAAGCAACGACACGATGCCGTGCGAACCATCGGAAGTTGCTCTCGTGCCAAGCAATCTCATCACCTGTCAGCAAGTTGGTTGCCAAAAAACATTCCATAGCAAGGGCGCTCTAACTATTCATGCACATCGTTTCCATTCGTGCGGAACGAAGGACGTTCGGCCCAGGAGATGCCAGCAAGTCCAACAGAAGCAGAGGCGCTCCAGAGACAAGCCGAGCGGCAAGACCCTACTCTGCTCCTATCAAGGCTGCGGCAAGACCTTCAGGGAGATGAAACACCTCAAGGTGCATCAGATGCAGCACACGGACGACAGACCTCTGGCATGCGAGCTCTGCTCCTACAACTGCAGGCAGAGGAACTCCATGAACTGGCACATGAAGGCCAAGCACGGACACGAGAAGAAAGTCACGCACGACGGAAAGACGGTCTACCTGAGGCGCGAGGAAGTTTCGAAGGCGAGCTGAACTCGAGGTTGCCTGTTTGGGACGGTCTTAAAACGAGGGGTTTCGATGGAGGATTTCCTGATGACTGACGAATCGAAGATAAGAAATTGAAGAATTGAAATGTAGATGCGAATGTTTTATTTCTACTCCTTGAAATAATAAATTAGTTAATAATGATACAATCCAGGCGTGCAAGGCTGGATGAAGTCAGAAGCACAAACGAAAGAACGCCCGTACGAACGAAATGTAAAAATACAACGAGTACATGCAACTGAATTGTTTTCGAATGCAATTACAAATCAAACTAGCAATAATATCGTCGTGCTTACCTTAAATCGGACGCAGAGTATTTTGAAATGTTCGAAGAAAACAAAAGAACTCGAATGTGACGAGATAACACTTTTCAACGGGTGAAAAATTAAGACCTGGGACAGGAATAAAACTGATATGGCTGACTACACTGAACTTGTGGCCGAACGCAAATGTGGCAAAGCATTTTGGCTGGCAACTTCTAATTTATTAGGGTGGCCACAAAAACAAAAAAAATCTCAGACAAAAAATTAGTATAATTGTTACATTAGAATAAATTATTATTATTATGATACGAATAAAGAATGATAGAAATCATCCATATCTCTGACAATCTCCACTAAATGCAGGAAATGATCTTGCTTCGGGAACAAAAATAAAAACTCCTTAAAAATCCATTGCACGAGCGATTGATGGAAACGCAACAAAATGAAACAGATGTAATTCGTTAGTTAAGCATTAAAAATTACTAACCGTTATTAACCTGTCGTTTACGACATTTAAAGAGTAAATGGAGCCTAGGAATGATTTTGATCGGTTGTTAAATTTGCGGAATGAGGTAAACTTCAACAACAAACGACAACGAGAACAACACAAAATTTTCTAGAGAACGACACAAAAAAAGAAAACGAGAGAACGGCCCGAGACGAATCTCTTCCTCCTAAGACAGAACGAAAAATAAATAGCGACCGCGCGAGCGTCCTGTCCTCTTAGGCATTCGTAAGTACAAACCTTTGAACTGACTTGTTTAGCGATTTAGTGAAATGAAACGTCTTGCATCGACGACAACAAGTCTGAGGTTCAACACGTATGCCGTTCACGATGCGGCTTCGCTGTCTTCTCCGTCTTTGTCATCGTCATCGTCGTCATCTTCTTCATAGGCTGCCAGCTTCTCTTCCAGCAGTCTCACCCTTCTCTCGTGACCTTTGGCAATGATCTTCAACTTTCTGACGTCGTCCATAAGACTCTCCAGCAAAGCCATCTGGTTGAAAAATGAATGAACAATTCAGGGTTCGGCTTGACTATATTCCTAGTGATTTACCAATTGACGCATGCTCGTGGAACTCAAATAAAAATCAATACCTGAGAGGAATCTGTGTTACTGTTTCCCTTGCTTTGAATGGTCGAATTGGATGAGTTGGACACGGGCGAGCCCTGTTTAGTGGGGCGGATGATGGCGTTGTTGGGAGCATCACCTTGGTTGATCTCGGAGGGCCCCTGAGCCCCGTTATTGGGGCGAATGGAGTTGAGACTGGAAGTCTTGATTACCTTGCTCATGGCTGATTTCTTGGTTGGCTTGTAGCCATCTTTCAATGGTATCTGCAGGAGGTAATATTGGACATTTTATAATTCGGAATCAATTACCTATTACTTACATTCCACCATGATGAGATATTTTGTTCAAAATCTTAAAAACATATTAGTGATACTAATCCGATTTGTAATTTTAAGAGAGTTCTCTTGAAAATCAAAAACATTTCCGTTCGAACGGAATCAAAACCCGAAGGAACATCGACAAACCAATATTGGGTCGGCATTCATTCCAGATATCCACTCCTCGGCAGACAGGGCAGGGGCATCCCCGACAGTGTCTGGGTAAAGGTCATCCTGGAAGAGCTCTGACTGGAAACAGGTCAAGATGAACAGGTAAAAGTTGATGGACAGGTGATAACGTGATGATTATTACAATGATGTTGAAAGCATATCAAACCAAACCTTTCTGGGCACAGTCATGGGTATCACTTCACAAAGACCTCTGGTATGCAGCTTATAGAATCTGTTTATGAATAATCAATTTATAATTTATTCAGTCACTCATCAATTTTTATTGTATGCTAAGCTTGACAAATCTAAATATTCATTAGTTATTTATAATTCTTTAACACCGTCTATGCTACCATGGTAAGCACTACCTAAATCTATAATAAGGACATTTAACAGAAGGTTTAAAAATAAGATTGTATATTAAAAATAAAATCAATCAACAGACATTTGGAGCAAAACAAATGAGTCCAATTTTGAGGACAAATTAAAACCAAACCTGTCATCAAATTCCTGACCATTCATCATCATCATCAACATCACATGCAGCCAACATAAAAAATGGTCTTTCTAAAAACAACCATCACTACATTACTAACTATGACTGCTACAAAAACACCACATGTAAATCATGATTTTAAATTATTATAATTTAGTCAGCTTGCAATCTCTTACAATGCATTAATTAGCTTTGAAACATATAAAAAAATGCATTTCAACAAATACATTTACAGAAACACTTCCATATTTTATGGTCGGACATGAACAGCAAACTTAAAGAAAAATAAAGCTATCGAATGCATGCATTTAGAAATGCAGAATATAGAAGCATGCTTCGGTGGTTGAATTAATTCTCTTGTGCCCAATCCATGGGCAATTTCAGACAAATTGAATTAGCAAACAGCCTAATTGGCAGCAGACCAAAGAAGTATTGACTGGGACAAAAAATGTCCTTTGCATTCCTTGGCAATTATTGATATCAACAGGTTAGCATAATTAATATCATTGTAATAATTATGCATAACTTTAGCTTCCTCGTATCTGAAATTCAAAACAACTCAAACGAACTGAAGACATTCATTCTAACCACAAAAACACAACAAGCATGAAAATTAGCTTCTTTAAAATACTTAACCATGTTTTTTTTTTCAGATTTATTTAAGCGCATGACCATGTGACAATTCTCAAAAATCATGCGTATTGCTAAACACATGCAATAAAAAAAAATTATTTATTTTTTCCTAGAAATAATTGCAATAAAAAATCTATTTCATTCCACAGTAACGAATGCCTAAAAATTGGTACCTGGCAATTTCGCAGGCATTGACATTGAGGCCTCTCTTGGGCATCCAGCCTATGCCCCTCTGAGGGTCAGAGGACTGGTACATGCTCAGGAAGTGGACGTAGGGTGCTTCGTCAGTCACCTCCAGGTACCTGATCATGCTGTCCCCCTGTTGAGATGGATGAAAGGTTGAAATTCATATATCATCTAGTGGCTCAAAATGTTTAGATTTATTATGGTCTTAAACAGTGCTTAAAAATATAAAAGTCAAAGTTGGAATAAATTCAGTGAACACATGCAATCCAAAAACGATTCAATTGCTTGACATACATCCGAGAACGTAAATTTGCTGTTCGCACATGTTTACAAATGATTCACACTGGAAAAATAGCTGTCTTTAGAAGCAATTGAAATAAAATGAGAACAAGGGACTGTTGACATTAATTAAGACAATTAAAAATTTAAAAATTAAAGAGTCCTGGGAAGAAATGCTCCTTGAGAATGAAAGAAAAACCGATGAGCAGTCAACAAGATACCACGCAAGAGAAACACGCAAGAGAAACACAACACCACGCTCTATAACCCTACACATCCTTAAATCTTTGCATGAAATGTGTCACTTAAAAGCAAGAAGAACTAACAACGATTGCTAATAATAAAATGATAATGTAATGATTGACAGGTAATTAAATAACCATTCAGCATGTAAACGTTGACAATGAATACTTTTTCATGCTTGATGGTGAAATAAAAATAAGATAAGAGCTCGATTTGTCTGTGGTGTGTGATATTTAAACAAAATGTCTTACAAGCAAATTCAGCCACACGGGATGATAATCATTACCATCATCGCAATTCAAAATTCAAATTGAATTACCATATTCAAACTTAAAAACATTATTACACTGAATACATCTCAGATCAGACAGCAGACGACGAACAACAAAAGAAAGGAAACGCCACCTTTCCGCAGAGGTAAACGATGCTGGTGTCAGGATCGTAGAACGGGAATATGACTCCGTTGCTCGTGTCGATCTCCTGCATTGTCATGTTGCCCAGTTTCTGTCGACGATGAGATAATGAGGTTCATGTTTATTCACGAGTAGGTGGCGGAAGAACTTAAAATGCTCGTGTCGCTTCACGTGACCGACATTTGAATGACCGAGGTGTCGTTAAGGACGGATAGTTGAGTGGCAATGAAGATGCAAGTACAAATTTATTTTGTGAAACGATTTAGTAAAATCACTGAGAGGCCAAGTAAATTGACTTCTAAGTCAAACAGCACTGATTTCGCTCCTAACTCAAACAATGCACTCATAAAGGTAAAACAACATTTTGAGCACGAAAACAGAAAGGTCAACCTCATCCCACAGGCCATACTGCCTCTCACTCATCTTGGAAAATCCAGTGGTGAAGATGGAATTGTTTTTGAGGAAGATCACCTGAGTTGGCTTGTTGCCTTCATGACAGCATGCCTCCTGGGGAGATAAAGAAGGGATGACATGAAAATAAAAATATCCTGTCGAAACAATGGCAGCATGAATAATAAGATGAATAAGCCAGAATGTGTCGGGACAAAGCTTGAAATTCTAAGATGGCATTCTCATTTGCGTGTTTTATTCATCTGCGGATAATAGCGGGTTTTAATGATGGCGTGTCAATTTAGCATCTTAATAAGCATTCAATTCAGTTCAATTCATATGATAAATAATAACAAATGAGTAATCAATTCACAACAAATTACTAGAAATCTCTTGAATTCAAATTCAAAGGGACATACGACCTCTAACACCACGAACATACCACCTGCAAATGAGCTACACTTTCAAACAGGTAGAACAAAACACTGAAACATGTTAACCTCATTCCACCATCTGATCATCAACATCACTACTGTGACTAAAGTCACAAGTTTGTTATTCTGACTCATCTGTTGAGCATCTCAATTCAATATCATGTTTACATGCAGCTTTGCCTAGAGTTGGGACCCTTAGAAAAAAATCTCGAACATGTTTTGATCCTCAATACTGACTTTAGTTTGTTAAATAAATGACTGAAGTATTGGAGAAAGTTTCCAAACAAATTCTCAAGTGGCAAAGCCATTCTGCCAATCGAATACAAAGCACAAAATAAAATGCTGACAAATGGCATTTTATCGAATTGTAATTGAACGTGATCGTGTAAACGTTAAGAAACGTCATTTGCAGATGTTATCGGTCGAACTACTCACGTGCAGAATCTCAACTTTTCTTGGGTCCACTATCCTCACTTTCCTGTCCTTGCAGGACACCACCACCTTGGAACCATTCCAGTTCCACGAAGCACTCAGAGGGATGTCAGGAAAGTCAATCTCGTACACTGCTTCCCCCTCTCCGACGTTCCAGACGATCACCTTGTTGTCCGAACCTGCCAATCAAAGACGGCCATTTGTGACACTCGAAGTAATTTTTTTAGCTTTATTCATCATTTATTGTTTTGTAAACAAGCATCATCAGGGCACACAGATGTCTGTACTTGAAATGACGTGGGTTTATAAAAAAAAAACGCCCCGATTTGTTTGAATCATGGATTTTTTTGTGGGAATTGCTTATGAAAGACTTTGAAACATATTTGCATGATAAACAAACCACAGAACTTAGGTAAGATGTGAATATAATCAACATATTATTCTGAAGTGTAGCTTGAAACCATTTCATTATTGGTGACAGTTGAAAAGACAATTAAGATGAAAAATACAATTTCTTAAAATCTACAAACAAAGAGTTTGTATAAAACTCATCCCATAAATTCCACCCACCTCCACTTAGTAGAATATTCTGAGCAACAGGATGCCAAACAACGAGACCAACTCTTCTCTGATGGAGGACCAGATCGCACACGGGCTCGTCGAGATTTCTCAACAAGCCACCTTCGGGTATCTGCCACACTTTAACAGTGCAATCCTCTGAACCGCTGGCTATGATGTCGTCATTATGAGGACACCACTGAAAGTCTAAAACGGCTGCTTTGTGACCAACAACTTGTGCCACATCTCTGTCTACTCTACCAGTCTGCAAGTTGTTTTTTCCAGGTTAGATCAAATCGGAACTAAGAAGAAAATAAAGTAAGGCTGAAAATAAATTTCCCATACCTTTTCGAGAGGCAGCACAAGGAACGATCCACCCCCTGCCGATTCCGTAATGATGGCCAGATATTTCGGATTCACAACGCAGAATGTGGAATCCCACGAACTTTTCGTGATGCGAATGTCGTCATAGCACTGGTCCCTCTTCAGAGCTTGGCCGAATACATGGCGGAATTTACTCTGCCTCACACCGCGAAAAGACATATCGACGACAAAGCAAATACTTGAAACACGACAATGAACAACTCGAGCGGCGAGCCGACGACTCTGCAACAACAAAAACGATGTGAAACAAAACGCCTCCAAGCTCTATAATTCAGCGTGCACGCATACGAATTAATCTTTTATTTCAAGAACCAGCGCTCAACTTAAATAATTTTCACAACATAAACATAATTACTTTTTAGAATGAATTTTATTCCCACAAGGAAATGTATCTTAGGAATAATTGTGAAGGAAAGCCAAATGTCCACCCATTTGAATTGTTTAATTATTCATCCAAGTTGTTTAAGAATTTACTTAAAGAAATTCAATTGATATTTTTTAAAATCTAAAACATTTAATTTTTATAATTTTATTTCAGATGTCTTACAATCTAGTAAAAAAAATCAAATTTTGAGCGTAAAATTCGTACAAAATTACCAAACTAAGAAGAAATTCATTTTAGCAAGCAAAGCGACGGGTTAATGTGAATTTTATCAAAATTCCAAGAGGGTTTAACTTTGTATACCATGAATTGTTCAAAAGATTAGATATTTCCATTAGGTCAATGACTGCTTAAAAGGGGCGTCTTAAAGCCAATGCAGAGTGGCAATATGATTTGGGTGGCAGCTCTCATGCTGGCAGACATTGCTTCTAACATACAAGGACATAAATATAGAGGTTCGATAACCGTGAAAAATGTAGGCCTATTAAGTACATTCACCCATGCAGATGGAGTCGGAAAAAACAAATACAGCCTCCTCTGCTCTATTTACGACACTTGGCCAAACAGCATCGATGAATTGATAGTTCTGGAGCGCCCTGAAGTTTTCATTGATTCCAACTTTAGCGGAGTCAAGACCTTCACAATAAATGGCGCTTACCGCTGGAGCAAAGAAGTTCAACAAATTCCAAGTAATTACTACTTTTTAAACATGTCATGTAATTCATTTCATTTTTATGAAAGGAAAGATAACATCGAAGGACATAACATTTTAATTGATTAAATTAATTGTCTCATCATTAATCTGTTGCTAATATTAAATTAGGTCATCTTTTAGAGAAGGAGTTCGGCATCGAAGCCATCCTTATTCCAGACGGAAGTCAAATAATTGTCAAGCAGAAGGGCAAACTTTCAATAGCAAATCTGACGACATTGACCAGTACAAGCACACACGATATATCCACTCCATTGGTTCCAAATATAAAAATCTCCAATCAGTACACGAGAGCCATTTTGAAACAAGTTTCACTTCTTGGTGGAAAAGACATTCTAACGTGTCGCGAAAGTTATCACTCGGGTATGAAAATATCGGTTGATAATTGGTTGATTGACTAGTTTGCCAGTAAGGGTTGAATCGCTGCAATAATGATTCTATAATGCCTTGTTATCAGTCGACCAGAATTCATAAAGGAGACGAAGCGAACCTTATAATTATAATATATAATATAAGACACATTCTTACAGGTTTGTACCTTGCATCTGAGCTAGTCCTTGTCAAACAGACAATGATTGGCAATGAGTTAACTCGACCATGGAATGAAAACATCTTGTCACGCGATGCTTGCGACGGTTACTTTGTGGAAGTCGACTTCAAATACTTCATACTTTCCAGATGAGAGGCTTTGTATGCCATAAATTTCCACATGAGGGAGTTAAATATCTTGTGGCCTGAAACCGCCAATGGCACTATGGGAAGATGGAATGATTTCTCGCAGGTCGTTATTATAATAAATGGTTATTAGTGTGCTGAATTACTTGAAAATTACATTAACTTAATAACAGATAATTAATAAATTATAAATAAATTACTTGAAGTTGAGGAAACTCAGGCTGGACAAAGGCAGACGATACCAAGACATTGCTGCCGCAGACCTGAACAAGGATGGACAAATTGAGCTAACAGTTTCCATTGCATCCAAGTGGGATAAAAATGGGAGCCTGGAAATATGGGAAATATGGAGAATACCGGAAGATTTTAGATATTTATTGAGTATTTATAGGTGTTTGGTGATCAAATAGCAACACTTATGACAATATCAACCACAACTATCTGACTGGCACAAAACTACACAAAGATCATGGTGGACAAAGGTTTTTATGCCAGAGTCACAGGCGGAATCAGCCCTGGAGTCGTCAAAGTCTTTCAACCTTCACCTATGTATTGAACTTTGACCTACTGACTCATCGATGAACTTAACGCTCACCTTCTTCTCTCTTCAGTTACGTTGGCAAGCTTTGGATTTTTTAGGCTGGAGCCGATGGTTGTATTATTATGTTTCTGTCAATTGAAACATGAACAACTGGAGGTACAACAAACACGTCCTCATGGATGTTGGAGCAGGGCTCACGGTCAATGGATTCACCGTGGTCGATGTCGATGGAGACGGAACCGTAGACATTTTTGTCAGTCTCCATTCTCTGCATAGGATCGACGTCTTCAGTTTGAAGATTTGGGACTTACAAGAGATGAGTGGATTAAGGAATAATTTTTAAGACTGCTAATAAAAGCATGAAAGAATCGATATTTTTCATAATTGAGAAAACAAGCAAAATCTAAAGAAACAAAAATAAGTTTAGCAAGTTTTGATAATTAGGGGTTAAAGACATCGGTCTTGATACTAATGAAATAGTTAGCTATAAACGTAATTAATCATAAATC
This sequence comes from Whitmania pigra, assembly GCA_021613335.1. NCBI lineage: Eukaryota > Metazoa > Annelida > Clitellata > Hirudinida > Haemopidae > Whitmania > Whitmania pigra. The sequence goes on along the minus strand of JAJTWR010000281.1, from coordinate 1,028,308 downwards.
CTCATTATGCAAACTCCACCTAAACTATTCCATGATGAGCTTAAAAATTGTGTCACTCCGGAAATATTCAGACTTTCCACTCAGTGGAGCAACGGTGTAAATCAAAGAATCTCAATTGTATTCCTCCACGCATCAATTCACATTCAATTCACCAGATGGATCGCCATTCCTTCCAGATGATTCACCCAATAATCTGGAATGGTTTTCCCTCCCTCCTCTAAAGTACCATTCAGCATGTTCAGTTTGTATGAGCACACATTTGAATTACTTAGCGAAGTTGCTCGTGAATTGTCAAAAATAATTTGGCTGTACAAAAAAATACAGAATTAAAAAATCTGGTTTATTATTAAGTGTTTAAAAAGTATAATGTTTTAATAAAACTTTTTTTAATTAAAACATAAAAGCAAAAACTCATAGTCTCAATTGAATTGCGTCATCTTCAGGATGACGCAAAATTTGAACTGATTTACGAACCAATGAGATTTCTCTCCAAAAATTGTTTTGAATAAAATCTCACGCAGACTTATAATTTGTTAATAAAGTTTTTTTAGTAATCCGTGTTTAGTTTGTTTTATTTCAGTTGTCCCGTCTGTTCTTCCAAAGTCACATCATCTGTTAAGTGTTGCTGGTGCTCTTCATTGTCGGTGAGTATTAATATATACTATTATTATTATTATTATTATTATTAATATTATTACTATTAATGTTATTATTTTTAACGAATAGAATAGAGTTTAGGTAAAGTATAATTTGTAAAGAAAATTAATACGAAGTGACAATTGTTGAACGCAATCAGTTCCAAGTTTTTAGGAAGTTTATTTAAGGAATTATAAACTTGGTAATCTAAGAAAATAAGCAATCGAAGACCAAATGCAAGCTTTAATTTAATCCGATTTAATTTAAATCATTTTTAAACTAACTTAAACAACCGATTTAATGTCTTTATTCGAAATATTTTTACAGTCTTGCTTTCTGTCTTCATTAAAGGTATTTTTTTTCGGGTTTTATTTATTTTCGGTTTATATTATTATTTCCAGTCGAGGTAGGTTCTTAGTTTATCATACGATTATTATTGTTAATTAATTATTATTATTATTGTTATTATTTCGGGTTATGTTTTCAGTTTATCACTTTATTATTATTTCCATTAGGGGTATGTTTTTAGTTTGTCGCGCCATTATTTTAGTTTTCTTTAATTTTGATCATCGTCATAATCGTTATCGTCCGCTCAACCTTTATTTTACCGATCTTTATCTATTATTTTGCATGCTGTTTCAGAGAGCTCAGTTTAGGTAGCATTCCTGGGCAGCATGGCAGGGCGCTCCTCGAGCCACCCCGTTTACCTATATTTATATTTTTTACTTTACTGCGCCGTCGAAAGCCATCCGTGTCACCCCCACAATCGGTCATTCACCCCCCGCCTCGCCACCGCCCTTCCAAAGTCCTACCTGCACCTCATCGTGGTGGAAGGGTGAACGGAAGTCCCTCGGAAGTTCCGGCCAACGCAGGAGGCAGTTTTGTCAAAACAGGATTTCCAGATGTTCACCTCTACAGGCTGTTGTTATTGTTTCTTAAAAAACATATCTTTAATAAACTTTGGTATTGGTTAAAAACTTATACATAATAATAATAATAATGATGATGATAATAATAATAATAATAATAATAATAATAATAATAATAATAATAATAATAATAATAATAATAATAATAATAATAATAATAATAATAATAATAATAATAATAATAATAATAATATTATTATTATAATTTTTATAATAATAATAATATAATTTTTATAATAATAATAATAATATTATAATAATATATTAATAATAATATTACAATCATAATAATAATTATTAAAATTTTAAATTTTTATTATTATTTGATCGTCTTGCTCGCCACGGATTCAAGTTTTGCTCGAAATGACTCGTACTAAGCAGACCGCTAGAAAGTCGACAGAAGGAAAGCTCTAAGGAAGCAGCTGGCCACCCAGGCCTCCAGAAAAAGTGCTCCTGCCAAAGGCGTTGTGAAGAAGCCACACAGACCCGGCACGATCGCTCTCAGGGAGATCAGGAGATTCCAGGAAAGAACCGAACTTCTCATCCGCAAGCTGCCCTTCCAACGTCTCGTAAGGGAAATAGCCCAGGACTTCAAGACAGACTTGCGCTTCCAGATCTCGGCAGTCATGGCCCTCTAGTATGCTACCATCATGCCGAAGGACATGCAGCTGGCCAGGATAATCAGTGGTGAGTGCGCATAAAGGATCATTTTCTGGTTTTCTGCCCGTGGACTCTTGTTGAGACCTGGCACCATAGACTTTCCAGCCGTTATGCGGTTGAGTTCAATGAATAAAAAATAAATAAATAATAATAACTGAAATTCGCAGAAACTAAGGGAAATCCATTTCTAACTGTTTGAGATCGTTCCTGACTGCTACCTTCAACTTCCTCTCCGGCGAACTGTTTGCTAAATAAATTTACATTGATTAAAAGTTTACTTTGATTAAAAATTTACATTGATTAAAAGTTTACTTTGATTAAAAATTTACTTTGATTGAACATTTACTTTGATTAAAAATTTACTTTGATTAAAAATTTACTTTGATTAAAAATTTACATTGATTAAAAATTTACTTTGATTAAAAATTTACTTCGATTAAAAATTTACTTCGATTAAAAATGTACTTTTTAAATAAAAATAGATCGCTATGACAGCTCGTTCTTAATGAATCTAAATTCGGGGGGACGCATCTTGCCAGAGTTACGAAAATCTGTTTCAGCTCTTGATAAGGCGACCAGCTTGTGTCGAAGTTTCGCATTTTGGTGCACCTAATAGGCCGATACCCCGGCTTAGGGGAACAGAGGAAGAGATGATGAACATGATTGTGTTCTTAGATTAGGATGCCTGAACATATGACTGCTACTAAAAAGTTTGATTCTCTTTCTGATCTCATTTCCAGAAAAATATCGTTACACTTCAAACCCTTAGATTTAACCCTGTTCGATGAAGGTTCTCTCGCTCTCAGCCAGCTTGACCAGTATGATTATTCGGTCATTTTTGATTGATCGACCAAGACCTCGTGAAAGTCTTGCTTTGAAGTTTCTTTGGACGAATCCCGGTGATCTGTTTAATAGTCATTACTTTGTTTTTTCTGTTTTTGGAGATATCTTCTTTTGTTTTACTCGACTCACTCAACAATATGAACCGAACTGACGGCTATGCTTGTTTTGTGTCTGCGCATTCCCTTGGTATAATATTATGAACACTGACAAAAATTGGATAAATACATGTAAACGTGAATGTAAAATCCGAGTTTGTAATCAGCTGGCTATGTTAATAAACAACAACAGCAGCATCACCAACAAACACATAAAAATAAAAAAATTAAAATAATAAAATCAAAATATAAAATTATAATTATTGAAGAGCACTTGATGCCACACTGAGGAAGGGGGTGACGGGTTAAAGTACAAGGTATTAACAAACGAGTGATTGAGACATCTGTTTCCATTTCAACGATGTATCTATGCGTGCTTGGAACGAGAACTTGGGAATTAGAGATATTGACATTTAAATGTGAATTTAGTGGCAGGTCGCCATTAATTTTAATAAAATCTGGATTATTATTTAGCAGTGAGATGATTGGTTTATTATCCAAAGTAGTCTAAATTGAATTTATTACTCGCAACAGAAATTTAATTTGTTTCATCGAAGAAAATGATGACTTGAGTCATTGTGATAATGAAGCTGTGGGGATGGTTATGATGGTTACATTAAGAGGGTGGATGTGATGATGATGGTAACGATGATGATGATGATGATAAAGACGACGATGATGACAATAGAGAACACTTGAAAAACCTGCGGATCCTTCCTGCTCGCATTGTTTTGCTATTCTTAATGCTCGCAGTAGTTAATGGTGATAATCTTGATGATGATGACGATGACGATGATGATGATGATGATGCTGAGATTGCTGATAATGATGATGGTACTGAGGACGTGCTACACCATGATGTTGGAATGTTCAACAAGGTGGACGACTATTATCAGTTACATCAGTTACAGTAATTAGTTGATATAAGCTATCACTTTATCTTAAAATTAAATCTGAATAATTGCAGTCCAGAAAAGATTAAAAGTAATATTCTCAACTTTGCCATGCTTTCAAGTTTTATTTTTGAGTTTGATTGGTGTAAATACCAAGTTGTATTATTTTGAAAATTAATTTAGAAAATAAACTGCTATAAAAAAAATAATTATTTCTTGTCAATTCTTTGATCCATTTTAACAATAAAGACGAAAGCTAATCAAAAATGTAGGGTGAACGAACACTTGTTAGATTTGATGTTGGAGAGTTTGACCAATAGAATTAGAGAATGATATTTTATAAGGGCTCCAAGTTAATACCTTTTATTTCAATCGCTAGCCTGACATGTGAACTCATTGAACCTGAAACTAATCCAGGTGTCAAGTTGAATTATGATTATTACTTGTCGAAGTCAGCCGCTCTTCCTCACTAAGACCCTCCTAAATATTAAGATCATCGCCATCGGCGTCGTCATCATCATCACCGTCCTGGTCCTTAATCTCGGTTTTATGACTACACCATTATACCTCATCATCATCGTCGTCGTCGTCATCATCACTTCGATATTAATTTCCATGCATGCACCTTGTATAACCATGCATCATGCATGCTTCCACGTGAAGAAATTCTGTGATGGTGGAGCAGTGGAAAAAAGAACTCTAATGAACTGATCCGGAATTTAGTTCCATGCGGTTTTTAAGGTGTGCATTCGTGAATGTGTGAACTTGTTTGTCTGTTTGTTTATTTGTTTGTTTGTGTGATCTTGAATTTCGTGATGACGAATTGGCCACGTCAGTAAAGTAAGCCGCGTTTATAAATGTTAATTGTACTAAAAATAGTAATGGTAAATAAATGTACACACAAATATTTAGAATTTGTAGAAATACATATTTTAAACTTTACTTAAATGAATACCAAAGAACTTATTTTTACGAAATCATCATCATCATCATCATCATCGTCGTCGTCGTTATCGTCACCGCCACCACCAACGTCATCATCGTCATCGTGATGTAAGCACGCGGACTTATATCTTACGTTTACATCAAATTTAGGAGCCCTGTCTGGAACGTCTGGGGCGTCGTGCAGCCTCGAATCGTTCCCCCGTTGGACCTGCCACCATCCCCGCATTACGATGTCGCAGGAGAAGGGAGATTGGACCTTGTGCACGGTTTTGACGTGCTTCCTCAACGAACTCGCATCCGTGTATTTCTTCGTGCAACCGACCGCCTTGTACACGAAGTGCTTTTCGTTGGAATGGGTTCGATTCTGATGTTTCGCTAGGTAAGAGACATTGCTGAAGGCCTTTTGGCAGCCTATGACTTTGCACAGGTACGGCTTCTCGCCAGTGTGAATCCTCATGTGGGTTTTGAGGCTATCCAGGCAAATGTAATCCTTCGTGCATTCGGGACACGTGCATTTGTGCGGCTTCTCGCCTTTTTCTCTGTTGACGAGGGCGCCGTACAGAGGATGAGGAGAAATGAAACAAACAGGTCGTCGGGGGATCCGTCGGCAAGCCGAAGGAAGAGGCAATAAGATGGCCATAGGAGCCACTGGTATTCGAAGAGTTGCAGGAGTCTCTGTTGGCTCCACCCCCTCCGCTGTTGACAAGGCAGGCCTCGGAGCTCCTGGTCGGGCTTTCCACGTCGAAACCGGCTTCAAAGGGGGCTGGGAGCGCCTTCTTGCGGCCTGTCGAGTTTTCAATGAGACAGCGACGAGGGTGAACGAGAAGATTGGGATAACTTATCACTGATAAGAAGAACCTGAAAACATCACGGAATGGTTGGGTCCACCTGGATGTGGCAAGAAAGCGATGAAGAATCCAGATGAGTGGCCACTGAACTCAGAAAATCTGTTGTCGTCGTCTTCATCGACTTCGTTGTCGTTGTTTGCGTCGCGCTGCTTGATCAGATGTTGTTGTTGATGATGATGATGTTGTTGTTGAGTATTCTACTTATCCTTGGCATCAAAAGATGGCAGGACACCATTTGAAGGTCTTTTGGAAGCGTCAGCATGCATCGGCTGAAGATAACGGGGGTCATTGAAGGTCAGGAAGGCACCGAAAGGGGAGAAACTTCCTATTGGCGGAGAGAACTGAGAACCTACGTACTCTGCTGTTGGTAACGATTCAAATTTCTGAGCTCGGATCGATGCCAGTGAGGAAGGGCAAACCAGATAATGGGCGAGAAGTGATGGGTTTGGAGTCCCTGGTTGCTCTGGCAAATAACGATAAAATCTCAAAGTCAAACGAATATCAGTAAAAGACAATTAACAAAAACTATCTTCTAAATTTACAGGCAACAAATTGCCTGAAATTCTAGCTCCATAAATCTTAACAATCGTTTTGCAACAATTTTTAAAACTCAAACTACTTTCCAGATTACTTTTAAAACTACGACTCCACTCTTTATTCATTTATTTATTTATTTATTTATTTATTTTTTATTTATTTATTTGATTATAGTCCGTTGCATAACTCCACTAGACTCTGACTATAGTCTCCTATTTATAACCATGTACCTTAATTAATAATTTCACACAAACCACAAACAACGTTGTCCAATATAAAAAGTCCAACAATAACTGTCATCTCCTGTCATCTCCTGTTACTCCTCCCAAATTACAAGGTGGTCCTCAAATCTAAATGTCCTTGGAAATTAATGTTTTCCTTAACCAGGTGATCTCAGGTCATAATTGAATAATCGCATCGCTATAAGTAAATTACGTAACACGTTAATATCGAATTTAGGAGCCATGTCTGGGTGGTCCCTAGGTTCCAACCCTGACATTGGGATTTCCTAATTTGTCTTTCTCAGATTACATTCTCAGAAACTCACACGAATAACAAAATCAATTTAAATCAAATAATAATAATAAAAATAATTTACAAACCTTTGCATATTTATAATGTTTACGAAGCCTTAAAAGAAAATAAGAAATAATTCGAAATAACATTAAAAACTCAACGGGAATGATTTAAGTGAGCATCACTGTTCAATAAACACGACCATAGCTTCAACCATTATTTAGTGACGTAATCACTAGATTGCCTCACCCGAGACCACCATCGTGAGATGACCTCCTGACCTCTTGACCTCTTAGGTCGTCACGGTTCAGTGAACACATCTTCCAAGTCATTTTCACCAGTTCATCGTCATATCAGGACATTCACAGGGATGGAATAAGTGATTATCAATCGATGACTGGATTCCCAAATAATAATAATAATAATAATAAATAATAATAATAATAATAATAATAATAATAAATAATAATAATAATAATAATAATAATAATAATAATAATAATAATAATAAATAATAATAATAATAATAATAATAATAATAATAATATAATAATAATAATAATAATAATAATAATAATAATAATAATAATAATAATAATAATAATAATAATAATAATAATAATAATATAATAATAATAATAATAATAATAATAATAATATAATATAATAATAATAATAATAATAATAATAATAATAATAATAATAATAATAATAATAATAATAATAATAATAATAATAATTAATAATAATACTAATAATAATAATAATAATAATATAGAAATCAAATTGTGACTTCAAATAAATATTTAATGTTAATGATGACGACGACGATAATGATGGCAACGTTAATAAATCCAGTCCAAAGCTGTAAATCATTTAATTAGCTTCTATGCTTCATCATATCTTTTTCCTCCTAAGCAACACCGTGCGAGTGAGTTATTTGAGTGATATTATTATTATTATTGTTATTATTATTATTATTATTATTATTGTTATTAATATTATTATTATTATTATTATTGTTATTATTATTATTATTACTATTATTATTATTATTAGTATTATTATTATTATTATTATTATTATTATTATTATTATTATTATTATTATTATTATTATTATGAATGTAATGTGCGGAGAAAGAAGAGCGCATAATATATTATCAGTGAAATTATTTCCAACTGAAGTGCTGAAGGAACGCTGGTTCGCTCTCTTCATGCACCCATCTGAACTGCACATCAATCCGACTTGGGCATGTCCCTGGCGCGTCGTTTCGCTGTGTTTCCCGCCACTAGTGGTTTCTCGACGTCTGCCTGTGGATGGTTCGTGTTTAAATTTGTGATTCGCTTGAGGAGCGCCAAGGAAATTGTTCGTAGATTTTTGTAAGCGAGGTTTCAGTTTGCGTACAAACTTGGTGAGAATTAATGAGAAGTTAATTCGTCATCATCATCATCATCATCATCAGTATCTTCGTCATCACTATCATTACCATCACCGTAGCCACCCTCTCCGTCTCAGCATCTCTTTATCCAGGAGCAGGCAACCAGGAACACATTTTGATCATCATTTGATCAACACTCTTATAATTGAACTCTCGATTTTCTAAGGAGAAGGCATTCGAAATCGTCTGCTCACTTTGCCTCCGAAAAAAACATAGTACTTGGATTCTAGCAAAGCTCAGGTTGGTGATCAAAAAAGTTGGTGTTGTCTTCATTAGTTGTTGCTTGTCGGAGATTTACGAGTTTTTGTCGTGTTATTGCAATGAGTTGTTAAACAAATAATAAATTCTGCCAGATTTATCGAAACTTCTTCGGTGGAATTTCTGGATTTTCTATAAAACAATTGTTTTATTGAAACGTTTTATTGAAAGGTGTTGAAATGATGTTTTTGTTTTTCTGGCGAGTTTTTTCTGGTTTTGCTAAAGTTTTTAAGATGTCAACTTGTACAGGACGCCGACAGAAAGCTCAGGTCCATTGGCACGAACTAATAATATATTTTAACTTTTAGAAAACAAGTGTTCACTCAAATACTAATGTAAGTTAATGGAAGTTTTTGTGTTTCGTAGAAATCGATGATATTCTCATTCAAAAATTGTTTTAATTAAATCGAATTTGTTAATTAAAATTAAATTGGTTCAAAAATGCGGTTTTAATTATTTCCGCGCCTTACTGAGAAGAATTTTTGTTTCACAAGTCATTGACTAGATACGGATGTAAAACGTTAGTGTAATATTAATAAACAGTCATAAATTATGAACCACGCTTAATTGATTATGGCTGGTATTTTAAGACCCCTGCAAAATTGCAGCCCTGGATGCTTGACCACCCCCTCTTGCTTCCCCCCCTCGGTTGACCTGATTTTTGTTGAGGTTATCCTTTGTGGATCCTTTGTGGTCATCGTTCGTTCTTTATTAATATTTTTTTGTTGCAAACACAATTATCATCCTATTTTTAGTTGTCTGTTTCTAACAAAACCCGTTAGCAAAGGTGGTTATAAGGCTGGTTATGAGTTATACGTTATGAGTTTTCTCAGAAAAAAACAGGATTCATTTTAATAAAAATTGTTGTTCGTCACAAAGAAATATTTCTTAGTTGGTCTTCGTAACTCAACATTCTCTCATCATCAATTTACTGAAATTAAGGATGCAAATTTCACCAATGCTTCAAACATCTTGAATCTCTCATTCGTTTCAAGTTTTTGGTGAAGCTGTGATGACGACGACGACGACGACGACGATGATGATATGGTGTTGATGATGATTATGATGACGACGACTTTCGAACATGATAACTAACAATCTCATGGCTATCTCTATAAAAAGTGGCAAAAAAATACAACCTCTGGCATTCATATTTCGTTGATTTTCAAAGCAGGTCGAAACGAACCGTCAGATATTACTATTTAGCAATGTTGTTATTATTATTATTATTATCATTATTATTATTATTATATTATTATTATTATTATTATTATTATTATTATTATTATTATTATTATTATTATTATTATTATTATTATTATTATTATTATATTATTATTATTATTATTATTATTATTATTATTATTATTATTATTATTATTATTATTATTATTATTATTATTATTATATTATTATTATTATTATTATTAAACCAATCTATTACTCTATTTTTATTATGTGTTCCATTGTTTAAACGTCTCCTCGAGTAATTGTTGCAAACAATTTAAGATAGCATCTCAGATAACACGGAAGAATAAGCGGTCTTATAAAAAAAAGAAAGAGGCACGAATTAAGTTCCGATTTTCATGTAAACACCATTTTTATTATTTTTAGTTGTTTTATTTTATTTTACGTTATTATATTTATATTTTGTTTTCCTCAATTTTCCATTTAAAACTAATAATATTTTCCCGCTCATTTCTCACACCAAAGACTAACTGTTTTAAAAAGAGGTGGCTTAAAAATTAAAATCTAAATCTAAATCAAACAATCTAAACATTGTCCGGCTGTCCACCAATAGGAGGAGTGTTCGAACGTTCCCATGGAGATCGATACAGTTTCCATGGCAACCGTCGCTCTTGCCTGAAGGAGATTCTGGCGCCATTTCGGCCATCTGAGAGATAAATAATGTGGACACTTTTTAAAATAATAAATTGCATAATTATGAAAGAAAATTATTTTCTGTTTCCAATTACGTGACAATTGAAACTTTAATTAATTTATAATAATAATTAATAAGTGCATATTTTTTACAAATAATAAAATGATTGAAAAATTATTTTAAAAAAATTATTTGACGACTGTAATTATATTACAGTTTAAACTGTAATTCATAATTAATAATTCATTTTTTCTCCTTCAACGTTAACGACAATTTGTCGCATAAAATTCAATTTATTCCAATTATTGGCGACACATTCGAATAAATTAAATTTTACCTGAAAATATTTACAGAAATAATAAAAAATAATTACGAATCATTAATGAAATATTCATTAATCTTTTACAGAATAATTAAACAAGATTCATGGACAAGAAGCCCATCTCTGCCGACAAGGGAACGCCAGAGTCGAGACAAGAGAAGAAGAATCTGATGAAGATGAAACTCGACCGTGAACTTCAACTGGAAAACAGGATTCTCGTGGGTGCATTCGCCTGCGGACTCCTTGCCACCCTCTTCTTTCTGGTCTCCTTTTCCAGCGAGTTCTGGGTCCACGTGACCTTGAAATCTCCAGAGAAGAAGTTCGACAAGGACAGAGGTCACTTCAACAAGACAGGACATTATCACGGACTGTGGAGGTTCTGCAGGAATGAAATTTGGCCGAGGAAGGACAATCCCAACGAAACTGAGCCATGTGAGGTTTTGGAATTGGTGCAAACGAGGAGTGAGTTGGGGAGTGGGTTGTGGAGTGAGTTGTGGAGTGAGTTGGGGAGTGGGTTGTGGAGTGAGCTGGAATGAAATGGAAATGGTGAAAGGCAAACGGTTGCACTTCATAGGAAGCAACACTTAGGAATGGCTGTCTCGCAAATGAATATTTTTTGTGTTAAATTATTAAAAACCGTCGCTAAATATTTCAAATGTTCGCAATTCTGAGTGCGAATTAGAAGATATATTTGAGATTTATTTTGAGAAAAATAAATTTAATATTACAAAGATTTTCCACCCAGAAAAATTATAAATACTTTTTTTTATGACATAATTTTGATAAATTTAATTTAATATCGTGCAAATGAACTTGGAACATCATCATCAACAACATAACATAACTTTGGAATTAAAGTAATCATGTAGTGTTATGATGATGATGATGATGATGATGATGACGATGGCGATGGCGATGATGATGACGATGATGATGACGATGGTGATGATGGTGGTGGTGATGATGGTGATGTGATGATGGTGGCGATGGTGAAGACGACGATGATGATGACCACTATGATTGCTCTATTATTATAGCATCGATAAGCACTCCTCCACCTTAGCAGGTGTTTGCTGGAAATTTGAACTCACTTTGGTTGGAACAAGTGTTTCCACCTTGACGTAATCGTAATCACCTTCGTCGTCATCATCTTCATCGCCATCATCATCATCATCAACATCATCAACATCATCATCGTCGTCATCGAGCCAACCAAATATGAAGGCGGAAGAATACAGAGGATGTGATAAAGTATCAGTGTGCAAGTTTCATGTAATCACGATACCACGTGATCGTTTCCATTTTTAAATCTCCATGTTTGTTATTTTTTATTCTCTTCATCCATCCATCCATCCGTCCGTCCATCCATCCATCATGGCGGACAATCTCTTCTTCGGGCTTTCGTCATAATTGTTTTGAAATTTAAGATGAATTAAATTTTCAGACGTTATCGTTTAGAACGCTTTACTTTAAATCATGATAACAATGCCCTAATTTCGAAAAATAATTGCCCGCCACGCATTTTATCGTAAAGGCATCTTCTGCGAACATCTTCCACAAATGAAAAGATATTAATCCCAAAATTCCTTAAGCGGCATCATCATCATCATCACCATCACAAGGGATGACTCATCATCATCGTCGTCATACATCATCACTTCAATCATGTAATGTAATGCTCTTAAGAAATAATTTTTCGAATTGCACGATCATTGCTTAACTGCAATCATATTATTCATAAACTGTTATAATAATGATCATTATTATAATTATTAATTCATTAATTATTAGTATTATTATTAATTATTAGATATTTAATAGTTCATGTTATTCATGGGCTTAACAAGCAGGATGTATCTATAAATAAATTGACACTGATTTTAAGAAATTATGTTGCACTATTTTTTATGAGAAAGCTATTTATTTACAGAAAATAAATTTTTTTTTGTAAGAAAATGATTTCATAAAAAATCATCTCGTAAATCAATTGAAGCGATGAAGAGGATGTTTTGCTAACATCAGTTTTTTCCTTGCACCATCCATCTATTATTCTGATGTTAAACGTATTATTATTATTTATTTGTTTATTATTATTTTAATAACAACTATAATTGTTGTTGCTGGAGCCTAGAGTAACTTGAGAACCTTTAAAAACGCCACATTCCTCTCAAGAAAAACGAGAAAAATCTGCTTCCACGAGGAGGTAGGGATGATGATGACTACGATGGTGATGATGATGATCAGTGTTGCCATAAGTACCCCAAAAATGTAAATAAGTATAAGTATAAAGTACTTGGGTCTGAAAGTACTTATAAGTACAGGTACAAGTACTTTGTAGGCAATGTACTTAAGTACAAGTACTTTTGGGGATCTTCATTGATCAGAAATAATATTGGTTATCTTCAATACAATTAAAACAAATATAACAGAATTTATGTTCATCAATAAAATTGTTTATTTTTCTTTAAAAGAAGCAGTGTTTCAAAATATTTGTCACAGAGTGTGTCTCGCTGAGGAATCAGTATAAGACCAGCTTGACTGAATAGTCTTTCAACAGGTGCAGATGATGGAATGGTTGTGTTGAACTTGAGAAATACTTTTTTGACAGCTGGATACCTACATGCAATAGCCAGAAATTATAAGTTATTAACAAAATTATATAAATTATGAAACGCAACTGTTTTCAAAACATAATTTATAAATTACAATGTGTACTTGCTCAGCTGATTCATGTCATGTAATGGATCTTTCAAGTACTGAACTGCTTCCACTGTGAAAGAAGAATCATTACTCCCAAACTCTGGTTCATAAAATCCATAAAAATCTCCAGCTGATGGTGTCACAACCGTTGATTCTGAGACAGAATTTGTTTCATGCTTTTGACTTCGGCAACAAACAGTTATTCAACTTACGATGTATTGATGGAAGAACAGCGAACTTTGAAATATGGGTGTGACACAGCAGCGATTATAAAAGCTTTCATTTTGAAGTTTATTGCTATGTTCTCAAATTTCAAAATATCTCCAAACCTTTTCTGCATTCCAGTCTGAATAGCTATTATTAAACTTGTAACATAGGTCGATGAAGCCGAATTAAGTTTTAGTTGTGTGGTGTGTGATGTTGGAAGAATGAAACCAAAATAAGCTCCAGATGTGTCTTCTTGTAAATTGTCTAGAGCTTGTTGGTCTCATTACTTCAATCCATTCCTTCAAGAACGTGAAATCTTGAGAGCTGAACTTTGGCAGCTGCAAGCGTTCCATCACGATATTAAGTTTGAATCATATCAATTCATATCGTAGATGACTTTGTAACTGTCAAATTCAGAGTTCCAACAAGTTGAGTTTGGCTTAGGTATTGCTTTCCCAAGTACATCAAACACTGCTTCAGCAGTTTTTGAACTCTGATGTGACGCATTGCTCAAACTGGAACATTTGCCAGCCACTGAACGATACATTCGCTTGAAAGTCGCATCACTTGCCAGTGCTTCATTGGCTTTCGGAATGTTCAAATAGTTCTGCCATCTTCCAACAAACGTAAACAATCGACAATACAAAGAAAACAAAGGAAACAAAGAGACAGGCACATAGTAAAGGAAACGCCAAAGATTAGAAATCAGAACATTAGCAATTTTATTTAAAACAAGAAAATTTAAAAATACTTGGCCGTAATTAAAATGTACTTACTAATAAGTACATCAAAAATGTATTTAAAGTACAAATACTAAGTATAGAATCGTGAAAGAACTTAAGTATAAGTACTCAAGTACAAATGTACTTCAGTACGTACACGAGTACTTAAGTATTCGGCATCACTGATGATGATGATGATGGCGATGATGATGCTGATGATGATGATTGTGATGACGGTAATGATGGTGATGATGATGTGATGATGAAGATGCTGATGATGATGATTGTGATGACGGTAATGATGGTGATGATGATGGTGATGATGAAGATGCTGATGATGATGATTGTGATGACGGTAATAATGCTGCTGATGATGATTGTGATGACGGTAATGATGGTGATGATGATGGTGATGATGAAGATGCTGATGATGATGATTGTGATGACGGTAATGATGCTGATGATGATGATTGTGATGACGGTAATGATGGTGATGATGATGATGATGGTGGTGATGGTGGTGCCAAGTCGATGCCATACGATTGAGTAATAACGTATTCATATTTACAAAATATAACGTTAACATGCATGAATGTAGTTTTTAATTAAATAATTGTTATTCAAAAATAAATTCAATAACATGGAATTGAGAAAACCTTTTCAACTTATTTGAAACAATCGCAGCAACTTCATTCTTAATGGTACATGAGATACATTGCTGGTACATGTTGAGATACGTTGTTGGTACATGTTGAGATACAATGTTGGTACATGTTGAGATACAATGTTGGTACATATTGAGATACATTGTTGGTACATGTTGAGATACAATGTTGGTACATGTTGAAATACAATTGTTGGTACATGTTGAGATACAATGTTGAAAAATCTGAATTTTTTTAAATTTTAATTTAAAGAATACAGCCTTAATTGCTTATTGCAACTACATTCACAGGTTGTAGACTACGTTATTTTAGCAGGTATTATCAAAAATTGCTTAAATTTATGTAAAACAATTCTCCAAAATGAAATGAATTTTCATCTGCTTGGAATTCCTGTCAAAAAGAAGTTTCCGTTCTTAAAAAATAAAAAAAAGTTGTTTGCTAAAAAATTTCAAAAAAAAAAAAAAACTGTTTGTCGAAAAAAAATTAAAAAGAGATGAGTGTTGAAATATTTCCTAGTAATCTTTGGGGAATTCATAATCGCGAATGTTGGGATTTTCGAGACAAGTCAATTATTTATACATGATTTATGCATACATTTGCTTATAAACAAAAATTATATCTTAATCATAATTTTATATTCTATCTTACATTGCAATATTATGACAACGTTTTATTCATAAATATTAAAAAAATTAATCCATACAATAATAATCTATGATAATGGCTGTGACTATTTAATCTTATCATATTCTACTGAGGATCATAAAAAACTGGCAAACAAGATGGTCGCATTGATCGTTGGATTGAGAGCGTAACATTTATTTGACAATTATTTTTATTTTTTCTCTTTTGGGCATCGTCATCGTCATCATCATCGTCATCGTCATCATCGTCATCATCATCATCATCATCATCGTCATCCTCGCGGTCATTATATTATATTTTCTTTGATTTATAAGAATTACAAAATCACTGGAAAAAGTCGATAATCGATAAACGACGGCAACAACAATGATGATGATGATGATGATGATGATGATGATGATGAGGATAATGACAACAACGACGAAGAAATGCATAGTTAGTTTTTCTTCGTTTGTGAAGACTTCCACGTTGTTGTGTTTCTTGCACACGAACGACTGACAACAGTTAAGACGTCTGGAAAAAATTACTTTTTTGATGTTGATGTTGTTGGTGTTGTTGTTGATGTTGTTGTTGATGTTAGGATGATAACGTTACGATGATGGTGATAGTGACCATGACAACGACGACGACGATGATGATGGATGAGGAGGATGAAGATGACGATGATGATGATGAAGAGGATGAAGATGACGATGATGATGATGATGATGATGGATGAGGAGGA
Source organism: Whitmania pigra (assembly GCA_021613335.1). NCBI lineage: Eukaryota > Metazoa > Annelida > Clitellata > Hirudinida > Haemopidae > Whitmania > Whitmania pigra. Next base: position 1,011,840 of record JAJTWR010000281.1, on the reverse strand, counting down.
TGAAGATGACGATGATGATGATGATGGATGAGGAGGATGAAGATGACGATGATGATGATGATAGATGAAGATGTGATGGTGCATAAACGATGAACGCATAGAAGCAAATTCAATAACATTTCCATCAACAGCCGCCACATAATTTATTCATTTTACATATTTACGTATTTATTTTTAAGTTACATTAGTATTATTTAAATAAAATCGAAATTATTCATTTAAGTTTAATTTTAAGTTATCTTTTTTTTATTTCAGATCTTTTCTGCAGGAGGATGACATTTGATGTCCTACCGAACGTGGAAAAGGGAAGGATTGAAGTTGAAAAGAAGATGGCAGGTAATAATAATAATAATAATAATAATAATTATTATTATAATATTAATAATAATATTATTAATTAATTAATTAATAATAATAATAATAATAGTATCCAAATTTTCATAATATAATTATATATTATAAAGATGTATAATAATGAGTTATTAGATCAACTAAATCTATTTTTCATTGATGAGATTGTTATTTCTTATTTGTTGCTAAATAAATTGCCATTTGTATGAAGTTGCGCATCATCAACCAATAAAAACTCCCCATAAAACGTTCCACCTGGTGAAGCTGTCTTCCACTTTTTACCACTTTTTACCACTTTTTTGCCACTTTTTTGCCGGCTGTGCTCAAGTACTTCTAAAACTTTCGCAGTTCACTCGGACTGTTTATGTGGTACCAACACTGGCAATCATTATATCGTGATTCTTAAAAACCATTACTATCACCATCATCGCCGTCGTCATCATCATCATCTCAAGCACCATCATCATAAACATGGTCATCGTCATCCTCATCGTCATCGTCATCCTCATCGTCATCATCATCATCATTATCTCATTCTTTGACCGCCTTTGATTCTTCTGTCAATCTTTTTATGGTTTCATCTCCATCCTCAGCTGAAATGCTCATTCAAGTCATCTCCATAACAACTCAAAGTAACACCATAATTACTGTTAAAAGAATGGATTTTATAATTTATTTTAATTATGAATGTTTTGCTAAGGGATAATTAAGTAAATGTTATAATTTATGTCAATGATGAATGCATTGTTCTGACCTTTTCAAGATTTTCGTCGTTCAACCGTGGCTGTGGGCATCATAGCCCTGGTTCTGTCAGTGATGGCCCACTGTTTTACCTGGTACTCAATCAATCAATTCAGGTACATGTACAAAAGGCTCGCCGGATGCCTACACCTTATAACAGGTGTGACACTTTTATGTTTTATGATTTGTGGAGGATAATTTATTTACGGATGAATTTGTTTAATTATCTGGAATAATTAATCCGATATTGTTAAATTGTGATTCTCATTATAATGACAAAATGAATGAATAAATAAATGTATAATTAAAAACTAACATAAATAACTTCCTTGTTATGGTTTGAAGTTTTTTGACATTTTTTTATCAAAATTTATTAATCCAAAATGAAAGAAACAAAGCAAACAAAAATAAAACCAACAGGTGGATTAAAAAAGAACTCATGGATCAGCCTTAAGGAAGCCCAAGTTTCCGCTGGCAAACAGAGCCACAAATATCAATTAATTGAAAAAACAATAACGAACCTGTCAAATAAGCAATTAATCGAGAATACCACGAACCAAGTACAATTTAAAGGAAAATTAAAATAATAAATATAATAGTATGAATGATCCGGTCTGCATCTGATTTTTGATGTATGAGGGAATGGTGTTGTATAGTCTAGGTGCGTAACATGTTATTGAAAAGAGCTTGAGGGTGGTTTTGGCAAAAGATGGACTATTGTATATCTTTATTTATATATATATATATA
>JAJTWR010000281.1:997500-1002500 GCA_021613335.1 Whitmania pigra | reverse complement strand
TACAAATGGTAATTTGCAGCAATAATTTGTTACTAATATTATAAATAATGCTATAATTATTATATTACATTGTAATAAAATACTTTGTTGTAATACTTGTCAATAATAAAATATCGTCATAATCTTCTGTTACATATGTCATGTTGGTAAAATTATGATAGACTCTCTAACTATCGCTAATATTAATTTGATAAATACTAAACTTGTATGTTGTCGTTGTTGCTATTAATAATAATCAATATTAATATTATTATTATACAATTAATGCATCATATTATTACATATTACATCATATTAATACAAATGAAAAAATGAGCAACGTGATGCCTTAACATACAAGCTTCCAATTGCAAGACACAAACTGCTTTATGATTTCTTTGAGCAGACGTTTGGTAGTGATACGATATTTAACATTTACCAGTTACCCATGCTCTATTATTATTATGATTATTATTATTAATTATTATTATTATTATTATTATTATGATTATTATTATTATTATGATTATTATTATTAATTATTATTATTATTATTATTATTATTAGTATTATTATTATTATTATTATTATTATTATTATTATTATTATTATGATTATTATTATATTATTATAATTATTATTATATATTATTATTATTCTTATTATTATTATTATTATTATTATTATTATTATTATTATTATTATTATTATTATTATTATTCTTATTATTATTATTATTCTTCTTATTATTATTATTATTATTCTATTATTATTATTATTCTTATTATTATTATTATTATTCTTCTTATTATTATTATTCTTATTATTATTATTTGTGATTTTGAGTGTCGAATAAGTCTTACAAGTCGCCTAATCTCAAATCAGACATTCCTAATCTTTAAGTCTACATTGGATTCATTTCAGCGACTTATAAGAGAGATAATAAATAATAAATAAATAAAAAATATAATACTACTAATAATAACAATAACAATAATAAGGCATACTGCTAATAATCGAGTATGATGATTATGTCTAACTACATGCGAGCTGGCATAACACCTTCAAATAAAAATTAGTTCTTTGTAATTTGTAAATATATTTTAAATAATATCAATAAATAATTGTAATTAATAAATATAATAATGTGATTTACAATATATTTATTTTATAAATTTACATGTTAAAATTTTTGAAAATTAAAAAATAAATTAAAATTAAATTTGTAACATTCTAAAGATGTGTCGACATTGTGATCATAACTTTTGAAAATGTGATCAAATCAAAATTAATTAACTTACACACACATAACTTTGTTATATTACCTTATTAAGTATTATCTTGTTATTAGTATCATTATGTTATCAAGCTATTACTTGTTATTACATTATTTAAATAAACTGTGAAACCTATTATTATTAACCTAATGAATAATGAAACATATTATAAAGACTTATGAATTATTAAAAAATGATTTCAAACAACCGCAAAACTTACAATGACTGGTTACCCGTTACTCTTCTCCTTTCATCTTTTAAGCTTCCATCAGTCATTCCACCCGTTCAGCACTAACTTCCTGATTCAGATCCTAACGAATAAATAAAATCCAGACAGGATGTGACGTCATCAATTCATTTTGATGATGATGATGATGATGATGATCCTAATTGCGGATGGAAACACGATTCTCGTAGAGCCATGTTTTCGCTTTGTATTTCATCAATCGATCAATCAATCGATCCATTAGTGATTCAATCATTCTTCAATTCCTTCTTTTATTCAACCAATCAGTCAGTGACGTGAAACATTACTTAAAGTGAAATAATAATAATAATAATAATAATAATAATAATAATAATAATAATAATAATAATAATAATAATAATAATAATAATAATAATAATAATAATAATAATAATAATAATAATAATAATAATAATAATAATCATAATAATAATAATAATAATAATAATAATAATAATAATAATAATATAATAATAATAATATAATAATAATAATAATAATAAGAATAATAATAATAATAATAATAATAATACAATAATAATAATAATAATAATAATAAGTAAGAATGCAACATTTAATACAATGGACGAAAGGATTCGCGGAAGTCAAAAGAGACATTTGTCAATGACACTGCTTCGATAACAACCTTAAGAATTTTTATGACGACGACGATAATGATTATGATGATGACGATGACGATGACGACGACGACGACGATGATGATGATGATGATGATGACGAGGAGGAGGAGGATGGGAATGGCAAACGAATAACGAAATGATTCTTAAACATGTTAAAACTCCCGCATGATATGTGCACATGGTCTGCCTCACATTACGTCTGCTGACAAATTATGGATGGATAAACTCATCCACACATTACGTCATTACTGCTGACAAATTATGGATAAACTCATCCACACATTACGTCATTACTGCTGACAAGTTATGGATAGATCATCCACACGTTACGTTTGCTGACAAATTATGGATTGATAAACTCCCCCAGCCAAACGTCAATCATCTGCCCATCCATTCTTCAACCTTTTCAGTTTTTCGTCAATCCTTTTTCTTTGCATCCACTCATCCGATGTTAAGTGAGTCATTCAAACAATCTAGCTTATCCATCAATTGATCAACCAATACATCCTATCCGTTTAGCAATCCATTCATTCATCCATCCATCCATCTAGCCATCCATCCATCCATCCATCCATCCATCCATCCATCCATCCATCCATCCATCCATCCATCCATCCATCCATCCATCCATCCATCCACCATCCATCCATCCATCCATCCATCCATCCATCCATCCATCATCCATCCATCCATCCATCCATCCATCCATCCATCCATCCATCCATCCATCCATCCATCCATCCATCCATCCATCCATCCATCCATCCATCCATCCATCCATCCATCCATCCATCCATCCATCCATCCATCCATCCATCATCCATCCATCCATCCATCCATCCATCCATCCATCCATCCATCCATCCATCCTCCATCCATCCATCCATCCATCCATCCATCCATCAACACTCATCCAAGGACAAACAGCGGCACTTCAGAACAGGAGCATAATTCAATTGAGGAGCACCGCATGAGAAAGAAAGAGTTCATATTTTCTAAATGAAAACATAATTTCCAAGCATAATATTTTAGTAGATTTATATTTTTATTTAAACTTATATTTCAAATAATGATAATGGTAACATCAATAATAATGTCCTCATTTACCCATCCAATAAAATTTAATCTTTAAAAAAATTCGAAAATAATTTAAACAACTCATTGTAATCCGACCTCAACTGGAAATTTAAACCAATTAAATTCTGATTGGCTGTCAATTACGGACAAAAATAACTCGAAATATATTATGATAACGAATCAATAGAAAATTATTACAACAATAATTATAAGTTTGTTTGGAACGAGATTAATATAAGTCTTTATGTGCACGGAGTCGTATAAAGGAATTATTTATATTATTGATTATAATAATTGTTATTACGTAATAAATTTAAATAATTTTAAATACTTTAGTTATTAAATGCGAGGGTGTCTCACTCAGATCACGAACATATTAATCGTCAAAGAACTCTTAAACTCAAGAAGAAGTAAAATATTTTGAGATACAAACATTAAAAAAAAACAATAACATAAATATTTAGGTAATTATAAATAAATATTTTCATTACGGCTTACTTTTGGTTTGATAAAACTTCTGAAATATTCTAAATATATAATGTTCTTTTTGAAATATTTGATCCACTTTTGATTGGAGTGTAAAACATGTTAAATTTCTGAATTGTTATAATATTCTTATTTCTTAAATAAAACATCTTAAATATCTGAATTGTTATAATATTCTTAATTTTTAAATAAAACATCTTAAATTTTTGAATTGTTATAATAATCTTAATTTTTAATTAAAACATCTTAAATATCTGAATTGTTATAATATTTTTAAATTTTTGATTTTCATTTGACAAGATCGTCGAAGCGAAAAATTACGGCGCTATTTTGAGACGTATTTCTTAATTTTATTAACTATTTTGATTAAATTCATAATTTTATTTATTAAGGTTGACAATTTCACTTATTTATTTATTTATCTGTTCTTCAAAAGAGATCAAATTAAAAACTATTTATTTAATATTTTTATTATTTATTATTCAAATAGGGATGCCTGAAATACTTTGTCAGAACATCAATAGAGGAAACGTGAATTCAATTTCTTAATTTTAATCAAAAAACATTTTTTATAATTATTAAATAAAAAAAATATTTGAAATTTTATTTTTAAGGAATTCGCAAATTTGTTTTTATTATTTGTTTTAGTGGCTTAAATTAAAACTTTTGCACGAATTGTTTGTGAAAAAATTAAGCACTTGACTAGAGCTTAGCACTCTTTTATTATTATTATTATTATTGTTTGTATTGTAGCCGATTTTTTGAGTGCCTTATGTATCCGAATTACTATTATTGTTATTAAAATTAACATTAATTATTAATTAATTATATTATATTATTATTATTGTTATTATTATTATTATTATTATTATTATTATTATTATTATTATTATTATTATTATTATTATTATTATTATTATTATTATTATTATTATATTATTATTATTATTATTATTATTATATTATTATTATTATTATTATTATTATTATTATTATTATTATTATTATTATTATTATTATTATTATTATTATTATTATTATTATTATTGTTGTTGTTGTTGTTGTTGTTATTTATGTTTTTGCACGTTATTACCTATCGTCTGCTCGCGTCTCGCGTTTTAGAACCCGCCCAATTCACTACTCAATCTGTTCTCATATTTATCCTCTCATCTCTGAGAATGTTTTGGAATTTTTATTTTATTCTTAACTTCCAGCATCTGTGACTCATCATAAGGATGGATGGACGGACGAGAGGATGAAGAACTGAATGCATGGACTTCTGAGTGAATGAAT
>JAJTWR010000281.1:960000-980000 GCA_021613335.1 Whitmania pigra | reverse complement strand
AACAGGCACTGTCATTAAGCGTCAAATTGTATTAAAAAAATCCGTTCTTTAGAAAAACATCCCTAATAGCAGTTTTTCCTCTATCCAGGTGCCCGTGTTTTTAAGGCAGTTTTTACTGTAATAATATGCAATAATAATCCCTAATTAATATTTAAATTTAATATTAATTAATTACTCATACCGAATTCTAATTTGAAAACCAATTACCGCAATTAATTTTTAATCCAAATTATTTATATCTGTCTTTTTGTTTTTGTCTAAAATACAAAAAAATAAAAATAAAAGCATTGTATGCACTTCATCGTCATCTGGTAAGTAATTGCCAGTTAAAAAATATTAAAAAATATTTGCTGCTTTGAAGGTGTTTTGTTGAGGCAGACGAGTTTTTTAAACTATAAATAACTTCTGGAAACCCGGAGCAGATGTCGACGAGTGTTTGGAGGGAAATGGCGGTTGTGAGCAGACGTGTTTCAACACCGAAGGATCCTTTGAATGCCTCTGCCAGGAAGGCTACAGACTTGACCCGGATGGCAGAAGTTGCAAAGGTTAAGGAGAGCTTTTTAAATATTTTTAAATATTTGTTTCTTTGTTATTTTTTAAAAATATTTTTAAATATTTGTTTCTTTGTTATTTTTTTAAATATTTTTAGATTTTCTAATTGATTTTTTAAAATAATATTTTTTGATTTTTGTTTATAGGTTTTTTTTAATAACATGGGATTGTTAAGTGACTAATGGAACAGTAATTATAAAATCATTTACAAAGTTTTTTGCAATGCTAGTTAATGATGTTAATAATAATAATATTGATAATAATTTTAAAAACAAGGAATTAATTTTAGGACATAATTATACAACTAATATGATAACATTATTTCTAATGAACTAGTAATTGAGTAATAAATTAATTCCAACGATTTCATATTACTAATCGTCGTCATGACAACAGCCCTACTCAACGACGCCCCGGCTATGGCCGACGGTCGCTTCTATCCCTGGTTGCCGAGGAACACGAGGAGGTTTTTCACCCCCCAAGCCCCCCTCACGACCACGCCCACCCCATTCGTGGCACCAATCACAGAACAGACTAGGATGAAACTTAAAACTGTTGCCAATGAACCGGACATAAAGCTAGGTGCATATCTTAACGATGATGATGATAATTATAAGCTTTAATAATTATTGTTAGTATAATTATTACTGCATTTTTTGAATTATTTTTATTATGGTTATTTCCTTACAACATTAATTATTATTATTAATTTGAATGCAATATTTTACAATTAAATAATACGTTTGGAATATTAATGAAATTAATTATATTTAAATAAATTCTTCATAAACTCAGGCGTCCGAATCCTTCCCGCCGATGGTTTGTTTATGTTTACGTGTATGCTATTTTTAATTCATTATTTACCATCATTTGCATAATTTATTAGTATTATTAATGACCAAATTAGTGATATTCATTAATTATTTCAATGCTTGGTAACATTTACCTCATTTAATTTACAATTTTTATCATTTCTTATTCAATTAAAAAAAATCAATCTAACTTTAATGCCCGCTATAACCTTAGCTTGACCTTGAGTCGACCTTAAAGTTGGCGTGCTTGACCTAATTTCGAGAATTTCAGCGGTTTTTTCTTTTAAATTTTGCGATTTAACATCCCAAAAAATTCATCGGAGCATTTTGAAGTTGTGACGTTGTGAGTTTCTCGTGAGTGCTTCAAAGTTGACGAACTTTTCAGCTGGAATTACCGTGACCTATGATTGGAGGTTGAGAGGTGAGTTTTGGAAGCACACAGGAATGGATCTGTTCATTGGATGATGAAATGAATAGCACGAACAATAACTAATATTACCATTAACTAATTGAGGATGAAATCGTGTGCACCCATTTGATGTTGTTGTTGTTGTTGCTGTTGAAAGCACCCGCGCTTTACACTTTCTCGTTTAAAACTTCCGCATTACTTACTGAACCTGGGAATTAGAGCTGTCTGAAAATATTTCTTTAATGATCCAAAGAAAGATGTTTTTTGTCGTTGATGATGATGATGACGACGACGACGACGACGACGATGATGATGATGGTGGCGGTGGTTATGATGGTGGTGATGGTGGTGATGATGATGATGATGATAGTGTTGGTAATGAAGACATTGACGACGACGACGACGACGTTGATGGAGGTGGTGATGGTGTCGAAGAAAGAATCACAAATAAGACAAAGAGTGTTTCAAGAATTCATTTTGAAAACTTTCTTTTAGTTCTTGGCTTGAAATTTAAACAAGTTAACAAGGCATGTGCTTGTTCTCATTAACTGTTGTTGCTGTTGCTGCTGCTTCTGCTGCTGCCATTGTTGTTGTTCTAGCAAGGAAGTAGTTGTTGCCAGTTTTATTATATTGAAGTTTAATTTGTTTTTAAATCACTTCTTCATCATAGCTTGATTGTTTCTACAGTTGTTTTTATAATCTATTGAATAACCTACAGATTCATCATCATCAAATTAATTTATTGATTCATCGCCATCATCGTTATCGTCATCAGCACCGCTATCATCATCATCATCATCATCGTCGCCATCATCGTGTTCATCATCAGCGCCGGTCGCTATCATCATCATCAACATCATCCTCAATATCGACGTCACCGTCATTATCCTAATCATCGACTTTGTTGGTTGACACAGATTGCCCGAAAGGATTTTTCGGACCCGCCTGCCGACTGTCGTGTGACCTTTGCAGAAATGGGGCAAAGTGCAACGAGGTCATGAACTCTTGTGAGTGCACACCTGGATGGATAGGTGTGCTATGCACGACTCCATGTCCTGATGTAAGGGAATTTCTTGATTGGAGATATTAAACCATAATAACTAATATTAATTATGATATTACGATTCCTATTGATAATTATCAACGATAACATAATTAATTGTTAGTATTATTAATTGTTAGTAATTATTAATAATTTTATTGTAGTCACTTAATTATTTTTCAAAATTAATTTGTTTATTCTATTAATTAAAATCAATAATTATTGCGGCCTTGATGTCCCGTGATTCGGACTTAAACCACCTTAAATATTGTCCTATTTGATTTGATTATTAATTAAGAAAAATAATTGCTAATTAAAAGTATGATTATTAATTATAAAATGTCATAAAATGTCATAATTTCCACTCTTCAAAGGGTTTCTACGGTGCAGGGTGCAATGGAATTTGTCAGTGCAAAAATGGAGGGGCATGCGATCACGTGACAGGTGCTTGCCGATGTCCCACAGGTGTGAGTGGCGAGAGCTGCGAGGAGGGTTGTCCTGCTGGTGAGGCATATTTCATAATATTTCATAATATTTCATAATTATCATTTGTAGAAAGTTTTCAGAAAACTTTAACATTCAGAATTGAAAAGTTTAAAGTCAGTGATTTTTAAGCGTAAAAAAACTAAAAATCCATGTTTGCTTAATTTTTTCTCGTGTTTTTTTCCTCTTCCCATTTTTTAAATTTTTTTTTATTCCAGGCGGTAAAAATACCATGCCGGCATTTGTCGTTTTGTTGTGAAGCATTTCTTTCCACAATTTTTCATCTTCCACGCTCCATCCATCCATCCATCCATTCATCACTATCCACGTTTTTCAAACAATACATTCCCTAACAATCTACACCCATCCATCTCATCATCAATAAATTAATTTGATGAGGATAATGATAATGATTATTATGACTATGATGATAATAGTAACTTATTAAAAATTATTAATTAACATTCCATCTATCATCAATTAATCAATTAATTAATTAATTTTATAATTAATATTTATTTATTCATCCATCATCTATTTATCCATCCATAAGGATTCTACGGCAAGAACTGCAAGTTGAAATGTCCACCATGTTGGAGCGGAAGATGCCACAAGGTGTTTGGTCACTGCGAATGTCCTCCCGGTTTCTTCGGCAGCAAGTGCAACCAGCCCTGCCCAGTGTGGACTTGGGGGACACACTGTTCCATGAAGTGCGAGTGCATTCAGAACCAGTCCCATGCCTGTGAAGGAGATGTAAGGAGACTTAATCGTCGTCGTTGCATTCGTCAACAATAACCATCATTGTGGTCAAAGTCATCATCATCACCATCATCCTCTTCGTCATCATCATCGTCATTGTGATCACCGTTGTAATATAAGAAACATTCTACATATACCAATCCATCTATAATATATTAATCGCTTAAGCACGTCAGCAGTAAATAATCGTAATCGTTGATACTGTCGTTACAACCACAGACAGGTCGATGTCAGTGCAAGAATGGCTACCAAGGCGAGAGTTGTCAGAACCAATGCTCCCCCGGTACTTGGGGTGACGGGTGTAGGGAGGTTTGCAACTGCAGCAGTGGGGTAGAGTGCGACCACGAGACGGGGCTGTGCCTCTACAAGTGCAACCCTGGGTGGAGGGGCGAACATTGCGATTCGCGTGAGTGAACACCTTTGTTGATGACAACTCGTTAAATAAAAACTGTTTTAATTTACAAAAAAAAAAAAAAACCTGTATTGGCACGCACCTGTTTGAATTCTTAGGTCGTGTCGAGATGCCGCAAGCAATAAAATTAAGCTAATTTAAGATTAAATCATTTTTTTAACTTTATGAAAATGTATTTTTTTAAGACATGCATGAGTAAAATAATTTTTAAAACGAATTTATTTTTGTAACGAACGAGTTATGACGTCACCGCAACAGCTTGTCAGCCTGGATTTTATGGAACAAATTGTCAAGATGAGTGTGCGTGTTCAGGAAGCAATTGCCATCCGCAGACAGGACGGTGCCTGTGTGCATCTGGAAAGACTGGAGTGCTGTGCAATGAGGGTAATAAATATTCACGAGTCTAGAAGTTTGTTATTGTTATTATTATTATTAGTATTATTATTATTATTATTATTATTATTATTATTATTATTATTATTATTATTATTATTATTATTATTATTATTATATTATTATTATTATGATTATTATTATTATTATTATTATTATTATTATTATTATTATTATTATTATTATTATTATATTATTATATTATTTATTATTATTATTTATTATTATTATTATATTATTATTATTATTATTATTATTATTCATTATTATTATTATTATTATTATTATTATTATTATTATTATTATTATTATTATTATTATTATTATATTATTATTATTATTTATTATTATTATTATTATTATTATTATTATATTATTATTATTATTATTATTATTATTATTATTATTATCAGGCGCCTCTGACACTATGCACATGGCGTTTTATATTATTATTGTTGTTATCATAATTATTTTTATTATTGATACTATTATATTTAAGAATGTAATGAATTCGTAATTTAATTTTGTTAAAGATTGTCTTGACGGTTTCTGGGGCGTGGATTGTGCAGAGGTGTGTGATTGCTCAAACGATGCCAGCTGCGATTCTGTGAGTGGGGAGTGCATCTGCCCGTCAGGGTGGTTTGGTCACAGGTGTGATCAAGGTAGGTCGATTGATTGACCTTCCAAATTGTTAATCAGCACCATTCTCATTTTTATTCCAATCTACATCACCAAGAGTTCCATATTTATCATCGTCATCACCAGCATCATTATCATCATCATCTCGCAATCTTCTTCATTCCTTCTCCGTCAATCATTTTTGCCCCATCACGGTGACTATCACCATCATCACCACCGCAATCATCAATACGATAAACATCATCTTCGTAGTCTTCATCATCACCAGCTTGTCCTCCCGGAAGATATGGCACAGAATGTCTGCTGTTGTGCGCATGTCAGAACAATGGCACTTGTGACCCTCAAAGCGGAGGATGCGATTGTTCAGCAGGATGGACTGGTCAACATTGTGATCAACGTGGGTTGGATTTAGTTATAATTTGATTGATTGATTGGTTGATTGATTGATTAATTTTGTTTATTTCATCACTTAATTTATTAGTTTTGTTGTTATGTTGTAATGACTTGTTTAAGTTTACTTGTTTATTCATCTTGTTGTTATTATGTTTTTAAATGTCCTATTGTTAGCAAGTAAATTAATTGGTTATTGTTGTTGTATATGTTGGAAAGTTTTTTGTCTGAGATTTAACTTTAGTTGGCTAAAAATAAACTAAATAACTTTTAACATTTTAATCAAATTGCCCTTATAAAGCGCTGTTTGGTCGTGGATGCTTGTATATTTAAGAGTCCATTTCGACAATTTTCAACTTAAGGTTTTTATTTTTAAAAATTCAACTTGTCTACCTGTTCAGCCTGCCCACCTGGAACATTCGGAAACAACTGCGACCAGAAGTGCAGGTGCTTGAACAGTGCCGAATGTGACCAGGTAACCGGTGAGTGCCTGTGCTCACCTGGATGGATTGGAACATCTTGCACTGAAAGTAATAATTGTTAACATTTCATTCAATCAATAATTTGTTAATTTATTTAAAATAACTTATGTAATTTAATTAATAACTAAATAAATAATATTATTATTATTAATTAAGGAATAATATATAATTGTTAAATTGATTAAATTATTTGATATTAAAGTTAGTCTAGTAGGAATAATTCAATCGATAAATTTACTACTGATCAAATGCACAATTTTCAGGATGCACAAACGAAACTTATGGTCCCGGATGTCTTCTACCATGCCATTGCCAGAATGGAGCAGACTGCGACCACATAACAGGTTGAAAATCATAATCATAATCGTAACCATAATTTTGGTCCTATTCAAATTCACATTCATAATCGAATCAATTATCATCATACTCAAATTTGTAACTTTATTCACAATCATAATCATATTCATAATCATAAGCCTATTCATATTCATAATCATAATCATAATCATAATCATTTAGGTGCCTGCCTCTGCCAGCCAGGTTGGTACGGCCTCATCTGCGAGAAACCATGTCCCGATGGATTCTTCGGCATCGAATGTCAATCAATCTGCAACTGCCAATCAGGAACAGTTTGCAACCACGTGACCGGAAGTTGTAATTGCCCTCCAGGGTTTGAAGGTCGCGAGTGCAAACAGAGTTGCATGCAGGGTTCGTGGGGGGCAAACTGTAGACAGGTACGTGATTGATTGATTGATTGATTGATGGGCTGATTGGTTGAGTTTGTAGATTTGTGTGATGGGTTGACATATTTTATGGTTGTTCAGTTGTGGTTTATTTTGTTTAAATTTGTTGACATTTTTATATCATTTTCAATCTAATATATTGTAATGATTTTAATATTTGTAGAACGTATGTATAGAATTTTTTGTTTCAATGAATATTAAATTGAATTCTAAATCAAATATTAAATTGAATTCTAAATCAAATATTAAATTGAATTCTAAATCAAATATTAAATTGAATTCTAAATCAAATATTAAATTGAATTCTAAATCAAATATTAAATTGAATTCTAAATCAAATATTAAATTGAATTTTAATTTTTAAATTGAAGATTTGTTCGTGCGAAAACGGAGCTACTTGTGACGTCACAAGCGGTCAGTGTTTCTGTCCACCTGGATGGATGGGACCGCGATGCGAAAAAGGTACACACATCTTCCAATTGGTCAAAATATAACTAATAAATATTTAAATTTCCAATAACATCTGGCTAATGAATATTTAAATTTTTTCAAGCGTGTCCGCCTGGATCATATGGAGGCGATTGTGAGGCGTCATGCAGGTGTGAGAACAACTCCACGTGTGACCAGGTGTCTGGGACATGCTCCTGTTCACCTGGTTGGATGGGAGAAACGTGCTCAATAGGTGGATGATTGTCGCTCACTTTTGCATAATTTATGAAACTAGTTAAGTAATAATATTTAAAATAATAATAATACTTGAAAAATGTTTGTCCAGCGTCGTATTTAGTTGATTAAGTCAGTTTGTCATTCATACTTTTATTCATTCATTCACCCAATCTATTTCCTGCCATGAAAGCATGCCCCGAAGGATTTCACGGAGTTGATTGCCAAGAAAAATGCGATTGCAACGGATTTCCTTGCGATCCTCTCAACGGAGCGTGCACCTGCTCCTCGGGGATGGAGGGTGAGAAGTGTGAAAAGGTCATGAAGAGAGGTCAGAGTTCAAACGAGTTCAATTTAATTTTCAGCGTTTGAAAAAATAAATGCATTTAAAATTTCTTTGTTTAGAAAATACATTAAGTTTCAGAAAAAAAATTATTATACAAAATCTAAAAAATCAACTACCTTTTTTTATTTTTTCAAAAAATAAAATCTTATTAAGTGATTATTTTGAAATTTAGAAATTATTCGTAAAATCGGTTTCCAATTTCAGAATGCCCTCTAGGATATTACGGCGGAAACTGTAAGAAGAAATGCTCTTGCGCCATTGGTGGAGAGTGTGATCACGTGACTGGGTTGTGCAAATGCAGGCCAGGGTTCAGAGGGAAGAAATGTGACAAAAGTAATTGGAAGTTTGAAAATGCGCACTAATTAATACATTAGCAAACATCATTATAATAATTATTTACACTATTACGCAATAATAATAATTATAATTAATACGTAATAATATTAAATATTTTTATTATTTAATTATTTGATAATTACAATTATATTTTAAACCACAAATTCGCATTTGCTTCACAATTTAAATGCACAAAAACCTCTTGATACGTTTTCAACCCCTTCACATTGGCTGAGAATAAATTAATGAAAAAATACAAGAAATTTAATTTAAATGCAATTAATTCTAGTTTGCCACTTTGGAAACTACGGTTCATCGTGCAAATGGAAATGCAATTGCAGTCAAGATGAACCATGTGACTTCAAAACTGGAAAATGTTCTTGTCAGCCTGGATTTGCAGGATCAAGATGCGAAAAACGTAATTTACCTCTGATGTAATTTATCTAATGTAGACATTTTCTGTAACAATTAATTGATTTAACTTAATTAAGATGATGCCATTTATTTTCAAAGTTATGCATGATTAAATCTGTCATTTTTTACAATGGCTCAATTCGTTCATTAATTTAAAAAATCATTTTGAATAATTAAAAAGACAAGATGCTTAGAGAAATTCTGAAAATTGATAAATTTTCAATCAGTAATATTTAATTTATATACATAATTTGTAATCTGTTGTTAATATCATTATCAAATATTTTTGAGCATTAATGTCTAATTCATATACGTAATTTGTAATCTGTTGTTAATATTATTATAAAATATTTTCAAGCATGCCCTGAAAATTATTTTGGAAAAGATTGCACGGAGGAGTGCAATTGTACTGATGGTCACACGTGCCATCACGTGACAGGCAGGTGCTTCTGCCCACCTGGATTCGTTGGAGACGATTGTAACGAAGGTGGACAATTTTAATATTATAATAAATATGACTACATAAATAAATTATGCAAAATTAATAGTAGTTTAATAAAATTTAAGTTTAATAATAATAATAATAACATAATAAATTCTAAAGCATGTCAGCAAGGTCATCACGGACTCAACTGTTCCCGCAAATGTCAGTGCGTGAACGCAGTGGAGTGTGACGCGAGGAGAGGTAGATGCAAATGCCAACAAGGGTGGACAGGACCCTTGTGTGACAAGGCATGCCCCTCTGGCACGTTTGGTGAGAACTGTCAGAATGCCTGCCAATGCCAAAAGGGCAAATGTTACAATTCAACAGGAGAATGCATTTGTGAAAATGGATTTATTGGAACAAAATGCCAGACACGTTAGTGCTTCTTGTGTGTGAACTGAGATTCGTAATTAAAAAAATTAATTGTTATCACTATTGTGGTTGGTATTATATTATTTGATAAATATGTTATTATTATTATTATTATTATTATTATTATTATTATTATTATTATTATTATTATTATTATTATTATTATTATTATTATTATTATTATTAATGTTTTGAAAAAATGTTGTTACGTTACGGCAATTAATTGCATATTTTGTTGCTAAATTAAATTTAATAATTATTTTGTAAATATAAATTTTACGATGCGAATTAATTGAAAATAACAATAACTTTTATTCACATCTTGAACTCAATTTAAACCTCAAATGCTCGATGTCTTTGCATTAAGCGTATAATTTATAATAATAGGTTCACTTATAAAAATCAGTTTAAACTAATTTAGAATAAAACAAAAATTCATTAAAAAATAAAAATATCATTAAATTTAAAATTAACAATAAACAATAAAAGTTAATCTAAAACTGCCAGCATGTCCGAGCGGCTTCTACGGGCACCTGTGTCGAGAAAAATGCTCCTGTGGCGAAACAGGTGTTTGCGACGGAGTGACCGGAAGATGTACCTGTCCAGCTGGAAGGACAGGTGAGAGGTGTGACGTCACCTGTTCCAATAACACCTACGGACCAAACTGTTTGTTCTCGTGCACCTGTCTCAACGGGGCTACCTGTGATCCCGTGACGGGAATATGCGATTGCTCACCTGGATGGACGGGGTCAAAGTGCGTCAGGGGTTGGTAACGGATGGTTTATTTTCATTGTAATGATAGCTAACTTATCTAACTTGTTATTATAACTTAATATTATTATTATTTTATTTTATTTTATTTTTTGAGTTAAAATATAAACTGAGATCAGGCGATCGAGACCTGTGAGAATTTGGCAGCAAAATATAGCGTGAAACCTGAGAACGTTATTCTTGCTGTTTCGGTGATTCTGAAGAGTTCACAGGCACCGAACAATTTTTATATTTTTATAATTTCCTTTACTTTTTCGATAAAAATTTGAAATAAAAATGTTTTACTATCCCAAACATGGCTCGAGATCATCTTTAAATATCATTGTTATTTGTATTAATATAATTATAACTATTATTATTATCGTTATCATCATCGTCATCATTATTATTATAGCTATTGTTGTCAACGATGTGTTGCATGCTGAGGTACATCAGATAAGATTCAATTTCAAAGCAATCTCACTTTGTGATCTTCCAACCAATCAATCAACCAATTAATCATCGCCTCGTTTTCCCGCCTTTTGAGAGCAGACGTCTCCATGTCCGACAATGTCACCCTTTCATACCATCTCGTTTTTCTCATTGATGTGACTTGAAGATGAAGACGAAAGGATAAAATCGTGTGAAGCCATCTAAATAGCAATTCAATGGTGTCGAACTAAAATCATTTCCAGTGTCCAATGAAATTCGGAAAAAAATAAAAAATAAAAAAAGTAAAAAAATAATAATAATAACCAACCACACAACAGCTTGTCCCCAAGGGACTTTCGGCAAGCACTGCACGAAGGTATGCGACTGTTCCCATGGAAACAATTGCAATCCTCAGAACGGCAGGTGTCACTGTCCACCCGGTTACTATGGCGACAGGTGCGACAAGGGTGGGTGATTGATTGATTGTTTTCATTTAATGAACAACAAATAAATAATTATGTATTTTGCTTAAATACAAAATAATTTGATAATTGCAGTGCCGAGCGGCTTTGATGCTGTTGTTGTGTTATAATAATTTTACTCTATTAATTCTTCGAATTGATTGCACATTCAGATTTTATTTATTTGTATATATTAACCATTGAGAATATTAACAAAGATTATCAGTAATATTTTAAAAAGGCTAATCAGTTTTGCATAGCAAACATTTCTTGCATATTGATGTGCTCAAAAGCCCTCTGAATAAACATGACTTCTACCCATAGTGTGCGAGGAGGGCAAATATGGACCAGGTTGTCAACTCACCTGTGAGTGCCCCAACGGGATTGGTTGTCCTCGGAAGTGCATCTGTCCACCTGGAAGAACGGGTGTATTGTGTGAGAGAAGTGGGTTCACTTATGATAATGTTAAGTTAATTATGCACTAACTATATAATATAATAATAAATAATATATATTAATTTAATATTATATATTAATTATATGCACTAATTAGCTTATCGGCGTTGCACTTAGCGCTTATTTTCTTACTAATTATAATAGTTGCAAATTGAAAAGTTTTTAGTTTATGTAAAAGCCTATTAAAATAAAATACTCCTGTTTGTTTTTATTCCGGAAATAATTTTTATTTATTTTTCAAAATCTTCAGAATGCAAACACGGGAAATACGGCCCTAACTGTGAGTTCGAATGTTCGTGCAGCCCGGGGTCAAAATGTGACCCCGTTGATGGTTCGTGCACCTGTCCAAGAGGGATGACTGGACCCCTTTGCGATATCGGTTGGTCTTGGTTTATCTGGTTAAAAAGATTTTTTTTTAATGAGAAATCTAGAAATAAAATTTGATTGATAATTGATTGAGGTGACTAATTCGTTGATTGTTACTTGATTGAAATGACCATTGATTGGATTGACCGAAGTCATTGATTAGCTGACGGAAACGATGATAATAAATGACAGTAATCTTGTGTTCAAAAGAAGCCTAACAATCTCACATTCGCTTTGCACCCTTTTGACTTTACGCTGTAATGCTTACGCCTTCGAATATTTATCACCTTTTCGCGTGCCACCTCATTTCGTCTGTTAGTCTGAACATAAAATAAAAATTAAAAATATGGTTAATGGGGTGGCTTGAGAAGCCATGCCGCCCAGGAATGCTATATCAAGATAAGTTCTGAGGCTGCAAGCAAAATAATAAATAAAGATAAACACTGAGATAGATAGGTACGTAATTGTTAGAAGATTGTTAGTAAGTTAGAACCGAAGATAGTTAATAAGTTAGAATACCTTAAAATGAACAATGATAATAATGGTTATAATAATAATGATAATTATAATTTAATGATAAAAAGTAACAGTAATATAATTAATTGTTGATATGATTACAAGTTAAAACGAACATACCAGAGGTTCATAATAATGATTTCAATACTAATATCATAATCGACATTGCAGATTCGTGGCCAAAATCAGACCTTTGAAAGTCAAGATATTTTGAAGAATAAAGTTTGTTTACTTATTAATTTCTCTGCGTGCGGTTATTTATTATTTTTTGTGTCTTTTTTTTTAATTTCTATTAAATATGGTTTTTAAAAATAATTTTTAAGTTTTAATTTATAATTGTCAACATTCGAAGGTAATTTGAATTTTAAGTGTGACGTTCAAAATGTTTTACTGCTGAAACCAACTCTGAGTTGAAATGAAAATAATATTATTAATTCATTACAAATATTAATAACCATTATCCATAGTAATTAAAAAAGTATTTAATTAAAAGACGGTAACTTATACTTAGCTAGCAATCAAGAGAATATCAATTCACTTAATTATTTCCAGAATGCTTCCATCTTTCATCCTCGTCTCCACCACTCACTCACATCTCCTCAGCAACTGCTCAGGTTTCCCTCATCTTATCTCGGATCAACTCAAAACCCCGCCAAGGAAATCCATCGACAGGATTCGAACCCATGATTCTACTTTCACAAAAATTGTTCAGTGTTTTCGCTTGAAATTTTAAATATTAATCTAAATTTAAACACGGCAGAGGTCGTCCTACATCATCCGATGACGTGTCCCTGGTATTTCAGCTCCATTTTAAAGCGAAGTTTGTCGTAGTTTGTGTCAGCTACTTTCGCTCGTCATGAACCTAGTGTAAGTTCTCGTTAGGCGCGAGTTTAGTGTTTATTCAACGAGTCTTCATAGCAGACGATTTATAGTCCTTCTACGTGATAACAAGAACTTCTAGACAACGACGACAGCGAAAGTTGTTTTTTTTCTGTTTATTTAGTTTTATTTCGAACGAGAAATTGGAAAATGATGATGACGAATTGTTAGGAGGTGGTGATGCTTAGCTTGCATTGGATGCTTGGTGTGCTGATGAAAAAGAGAGATGGTCCAAAGCACTTTTTCTCTAAACTGAGACTTATTTAATAAATTATTCAAAATTCATTTCATTTATATTTGTTTGAAAAGCTTATTTTAATTTTTCTTGTTTTAAGAAAATTATTGAAATGAATTCAGCCCATGACTATCACTAAAAAATTCAATTTTTTTTTTGTTATTAATATTATTTTTTAATAATGTTAATACAATGCCAACAACTTCTTTCTAAAACATATAACTCCAAATAAAAAAAAATTGTTAACAGAAGTAAAGTTAGAATAAAATAGAAAGTTATTTAGATTTCAAAGTTACCATAAAAGTTGAGAACAAGAGACGTTTAGAAAGTATGGTGGTTGGAAATTGGTCTATATGATGAAGGTAGTGTCGAGAGTAAATTGTTTAAGTATGGGTCGAAGCTGTGCCTTTTTGAAAGAGCAAAGAAATTAGCCCGAAGATAACAATGTATTAACGATATAGGACGTAATATGTATATATATATATATATATATATATAAATTTAAGATAATAGATAGGAAAGGTTTTGGACTAGCCAGGATGTTATGGGGTCACATTACTTGCCACATAAACTGATGATTAACCCTTAGACTTTACCAAAACCTGCAGGGCAGAATCAAGCTCCGAGATGGCAGTAAAAGGCATACATTTCGGCCTCGGTACATCTTTTATAAGACTCGATCCCCTGTTTGTCTGGGCGGCTAGTAACTCAAATGTATGTGGATTGAAAGCGACATCAAGCAGTCCAACTGTTGAAAACGAAATTTCCGTAATTCGTCCAAAGAGACTTCAGAGCATGACCTTCACGAGATCTTCGTCAATCAAGGACCAAGTAACCGCAATAGTGCAGCAGGCTGTTAAGCGAAAGAACCTTCGTCATGTCATAAGGGCTGACGGAACACGATATTTTTACAATGAAATCGATGAGAGAAACAAACGTTTTAGCTAACAACCACAAGGTCATATGTTCAGGCATCCCAATCTAAGAACACAATCAACTCTTCCTATGTTCCCTAATGTCAAGGGTATCGGCCAGTTAGATGCACCAAAAGGCAAAACCTCAACGTAAGTCGGTCGCCAGCTGAAACAGATTTTTTCGTAAAACTCTGGAAAGATGTGTCCGCCCCAAATTTAGAGTGATTAAGAATGAGCTGTCATTTTGAAATAGGTTATTGACAAAAATGTCTCCTCCTTGGTAGGAAATCCAGAGAGACCCTTCCACCACGATGTATTTAGGACTTTGTAAGGCGGGAATGAATGATTGATTATAATAATTATAGCATTTAATGATTAAAAGATTTAAAATGTGATGATAATGATAATCTAACAATTTTTTCTTTGCTTAATTTTACCAAATTAGGCTCGTAATGTTTGCAAGCAAATGTTGGTAAGTGGCTTCGCATTAGTATTCAATACTCAAATATTCGGAAAACATTTAAAGAAATGTTTGAAAAACGTTTTTAATTTTTATTTTCTTTTGTGTTGTAAAGGGCCAAATAAAAAGTCCATCTCTTTATGAATTAAATAAAAAAAATCTATTTTTAACCGATGGAACCCTGAACAATATGATAAACATGAACACGCTCGTGGTGGCCGCTTGATATTCGATAGTTTTTATGAGTTGAAATGATGTTTCTAATTGCTCTCAGAGGCTGCAAGTTACAAGACCAGGTTGATTTCAAAAGTATGGCTGATGTCCATAGCCGCAATATGAGAATCGTCCCACTGAAATAACTGAGCTGCACCACTGTCATTTTTAATGAAATAAGCAGACGGCGCTGACATTACAAACTTCATTCCTGCTCGGATAACTATGGAAACGAAGCAAGGTGGAATGTTATTATGATTTAATGTCGTCAGAGAGTCGATTAGATTGTAATTGCATTTTTTCACAAATAAATAGAAATACAAAGATTGATTATTTTTTCCCCTAGTAATTGGTTCAAGCAAGAGTCACACTTCAGTCGTTGGCAAGACTTCATATATGTCGAATCTCGGAAAATTTGCTAAGAAGACCTGCTCGCACGAGGATCTTGCCAAGAAGATATCTCAGTTTCCAGGTGGAAAGAAAAACGAAATGAAGGAGTTTCAGAAGTTGAGGAAAAATTCGATCGTTTCAACAAGTTTTCTCAGACCATCAGCCTATAAGGACATTTCATTTCAGGGCAAAACCTGTAAGTTTTTGTGTGGATGTATTAACAAAATAATTTATAGTCTCGTTTAAGAAGGAGTTATTCAAACACATCACAGAAAATAATGCAAAAAGTATAAATGAGGACATTAATTTTTTGCATTTCAATGGGATTTTCATTTTTAAAATTTTTTATTTTTGATTCAAAAACTTTATTGAAAAACTCACAAGTTGAATGTCATCACTACAAATAATTATTTGCTTTCAATTTCACACAACTTAATGTAATGTATTAATGAATTAACCTTGAATTTGTTGAAAGATTCATCTCTGTTATTATGAAAATAACACAACCTGCTCCTAAGATCGTTGAACTATTGAAGCCATTCAGAGCATTTGATTTCTTTTACAAATGATGCATTTTCTTGCATAATATCAATTTGTTCCAATCGATATTTTAAATCAATTTAATTTTTGTTGTCTTGATTTTTATTTTGATTAGAAAACTTTTATGCAACTTTATAAGGATTTATACATTATTTATATATCCATATATGGATGGATGAATGGATGTTCGAAAGAATGAGCTTTTGATGAGCTCAAATCAGCTGGGAATTTCAACTGAGTTTAATGTTCTGACTGACTTGTAAATCATTGGAAGTTATATCTTAACAACCTTATGAATTATTTATTTAAAGCTGAATTAATATGTCGATGCAATTTCTGTATCTCGTCTTTAAAACATAAATAAAAGTTAAAATGACTGAACCTTCTTAACGATTACAGCATTCTCAGATTTCAAAGTTGGTCGTAAATTTCAAATAATTGCTGATTCGTATTTAACATCATTTTGTTCAACCGATAGGAACAAAAACTATTCATCATAATATCAGTTCCAGGTTTGACGAAACCACTTCCGACGCTCACGTCGAAGACTCCCTCCGAGCACTCGCACCAACTCCAAGGCACGACTTACAGACTCCCTCAGAACCTCCATCAACAGCCGTCGAAAAAGTCGATCACCTCCTCGGGCTCGTTCAGGAGTCCCTCGCAACAGAATCACCTGCAACATCTACAACAACAGCAACAGTTGTTCAACAAGCTGATGAACATGGAACCCAACGACCTCGGCGACTACGCCACCTCGAGCCACCACTTAAAGTCGAGGAATCTCAAACAGTTCCAGCAGGTTCTGGAAGAGAAGTTATTGAGCAACATTCCACCCATGAGTAGGCCCCTCCTCCATTCCCCATCGTCTTCGAACTCACCCATCCACGGTTCTCCGGTCGGCTGCGGGCGTTCTTCCTTCCACGGGACAAGAAATGTAAGGTCAAGGATACCGGTTCTTGACCCTTCGAACAAGCCATAGTGAGTTCGTGTTGCCTGTTAAGCATGCAAGTACCAATAATAATGATAATTACTACTACTAATAATAATGATTACTGACAGTAATAATGGTGGCATGTGAGTTGACTCAGAGGGTTGCGAACAGTGGTAAAAGCAACAGTTGTTGCATGTCGTGTTTGCAACTTAGCTCACACCGCCAAGGATCGCTCTCTGGTAGGGGTTGCTATGTAAATGGTGGAGCGATTAAGAAGTATCACAAAGACACTCAAAAGATCGGCCAAATACAAAATGATCATGATAATATTAGTAATGCCTTTTTGTATGCAGAATTATTTGAGAATCTAGTAATTTATAAACTGGTTTGGATGCTTTGGCTTGTTCGATTATTATTAACAATTATTATTAATTAATATTGCAAATTTAATGTTATTAATATATTCAAATGTTATTGAATTAAGTAATATAATAATATAATAATATGTTTTAGCAGTCTGCATGGTGTGACAAGAGCAAACATGGAGGGTCAAAGTTCAGAGTATGAGAGTTTGGAAGATCAACTGAGTTACCAGAAAAGTAATTTTGATGTTAATTTGCATTTAAAAGGATGCTTTCACACTGCAATGAGCATTTTTTACTCATTATTATGAGTTTAAGGAGAAGTTTAAGGAGTCTAATATTTTTTTTAAATAACTTCAGATAAATAACTTTTTTGCATTGTTATTGTTATTTGCAAATTATATATAATTACTAAATGTATTCTAAAAAAACTTTTGAATTTGTTTGAATTCATTCATAAGGTCATCGCAAATCATATTACTAACCCACATTAACGTATCGATCATCTGATACTAAATCACATCTAACATCAACCAAATTATTAAATCTCATTATTCGTCCCATCGATAATTTAATTACTTGTTACCAAATGACATCCAACTTCCAACAACCATTCGCAACTCCGCAATGAAATTCTCCGTCCTCCGCGAAACCTCTTCCTCTCAGTGAATCAACAGCTGAACAAGGAACTGTCGCAACTCTTCGGCAACCAATCCTCGTCCAAGACCGAAGCCATCGATCCCAGCAAGATCTTCAGACTCAAGGACAGCAAGGACCTGTACGAGGACTGGATCTGGATAGGCAATCACCTCACCAGGTGCGCGTGAAGGTCGACGTCCGTGCGGAGTGGAGTCGCTATGGTAACGATGGGCGTGCGGGGTGGCGACGAGGCTTGCGTTTTGCCGTTCATGGTCGATTATTATTATTATTATATTATTATTATTATTATTATTATTAGTTTAAAAAAAAACTGACGATTTATTTGTGATGAAACTGAATATTGTTTGAATGGTTGTTATATTTTCATTAATTCAGGAGGTTAAATTTGAGACCAACATCTGCCGAATTAGAGGAGAAACACATTCTGCTGAGTTTGTGGAATTTAATTTATTTCATTTTAATTTAATTTAATTCTTTATTTATGTATTTATAAGTATTAATTTATTTAATATATATCAGTTTTTTTATTAAAATCTCGTTATTAATTTAATGTTGTCTCATAACATAATTATAAGAATAATTGTAACAGTAATTATCTGGCTCATAATAATTCCTGAAGAAAGTTCTTTAGATGCTGAACATTCCTCGAGTTGCTTGAATGTTGTTTGTGCTTTTATGCAATTTGTTCAGTTAATTGTTTTTAATTGGAAATGAACTTAATTTCAATTAACCATTCATGTCAACATCAATTAAATAAATATTCAACAGCCCAGACGTCCGATGAATTGAGTCGAGAACGAGAGGAAAAGAAGAAGACGCTCGTCAGAAAAGTTTGTCGAAAGTTTTGAAGTTTGATAGATTATTATTATTAGTATTTTGATCAATAATTATTATTATTAGTATTTTGATCGATAATTATTATTATTAGTATTTTGATCGATTATTATTATTTATAGTATTTTGAAATTTGATAACCATAAAGAATTATGATTATAATGATTACTTTTTGTTTGTTTATTATATTATTATTATTGATGTCCCTTTCTCAGCATGTTTCTCTTGTTTATAGCATCGCTGCTGATACTGCCAGCATTGTTCATGCTGACAATGTTATTGTTGTTGATGACATGTTGTTGTTGACACGAGGCTTTTTCTACCTGCAGTTGAGTTCGAGGCCATCAGTGAGGGAGTTGAAGGAGAAGAAGATCATAAAATTCTCGGACTATGTCGAAGTCACCGAAGTGGAAAACTACGACAGGAGGGCTGACAAACCCTGGACGAAGCTTTCCATGAGGGACAAGGTTGGCAACTTCCATCCATCCTTCCATCCATCCATCCATCCTTCCATCCATCCATCGACTTCTTTAATTTTAATTTGCCAATCTGGAGTCACAAACATGATTGACTAATTAGTATATTTTACAGCTGGCAGAACAATGAGGTTATTTTATAAATGGCGCATTAATTATTATTAATTTTTTTATCTTTATTTCATAACTTCTTGTTATTAAAAATATCCTCAGCATTAAAAATCTTAGCGGTTGTTGTTACTATAGAATTAGTGTAGCAATGGTTTTGCTGACATTTTTAGGCAGCGATACGACAGGAGTTGAACGAGTTCAAAAGTTCGGAGATGTGCGTACATGAAGACAGTAGGCAGTTTACGAGGTAATTCTCTTGCTGACTACGAATTATTTTAAT
>JAJTWR010000281.1:927500-952500 GCA_021613335.1 Whitmania pigra | reverse complement strand
ACAGGAAGCAGAAGGTTTGAAAGTGTGGAAGAAGTCACCGATAATTAGGACAAGTACGTCGAGTTAATATTAAGGTCAAGTTAATATTAAGGTCAAGTTAATATTAAGGTCAAGTTAATATTAAGGTCGAGTTAATATTAAGGTCGAGTTAATATTAAGGTCAAGTTAATATTAGGGTCGAGTTAATATTAAGCACTAATAGGAACTAATTAGATTCCGTTCTTGCACTGGATATTCTGACAGATGAGGATTCTTGACCGAAAATGAGTCCTCATTGATTCATCGCATGACTTCGCTTTCTTTCAATTAATCAAAAACTCGGCTAAATTAAGCATTACCTTTGAGGGAATATTTTTCAAAGTACTGGGGTTGCTAAGAGTTCATTGACGTTTTTGAGGGCAACATATTACTTTAAGAACAAAAGTGTATCGAACTAAATAATAATAATAATAATAATAATAATAACAAAGTTAAAATAATTAAAATAAAACTAAATGAACTAACTTAATTAATTAATTTTACTATTATTATTTTACTATTAATTAATTAATCACTCAATTAATCCAGCTCTGCTAACCGATTACGATCAATAAAACTCGACTAGATGTATGATTTAAATGTGTGATTAAATTTTTCTTCGATTTGCACAGTAATGTGATCACTGATCAGTGCATCATTGCCGCAGGAAAACCACCCCTGAGGATGGAGTTTATGGCAGGACTGCTGCTGTCGAGCGTTAAATAACAAGAAGAAAAAAATGGGCAAAGGTCGGTGTGGGTAGGAATTTGAGTAGACGTGAGTGGGGTTTGAGTATTTGTGGGTGGAGTTTGAGTATTTTATGGGTGGGGTTTGAGTATTTGTGGGTGGGCTTTGAGGAAACTTTGGAAGGCCAGGGTTTCAGATGGGCGGAGTTTGAGTAGCTGAATGGGAAATTTGGGGAATTAATGGATTTTTGTTTATGTTAAGTACGTTTGGTAAAACTCCTGAAAGAGTTTTGTGCTAATTTCTCATTCTATTTTTTACTATCTTTCGACGTAAATGAACAATAATCATATTAAAGTAATAAAAAATAATAATTTATTAATAATATTGATAATGATAATGATGAAAGGAATGACGAATGACACAATTAACTAATTAAAATCAATAACACTTAATTAACAACTAAAATGAGACACCACACGAAGGTGAAAGTCGTCATGTATAAAAATGCTTTCTTAGCTTCCACAATGGCTTCACAAATGGAGTCAATCGATGAATCTTGTCGTTGCAGTTGTTGTTGTTGGTTGTTGTGTTGTTGCTGATTATGTGTTATTGTTATTGTTTTTTCTTGATGAATTTGTTGTTGTTGTTGTGTTGTTGATTATGTCGTTATTGTATTGTTTTTTCTTGATGAATTTGTTGTTGTTGTTGTTGTTGCTGTGGTTCTTGGATTGGAAATTGGAATAAAAAAATTAAAAATTAAAAATAAAAACTTACTTGCGAATTGTGAACATCGGTAAGGACTTCACGTCCTCTGCACTCAGCCATGTTTTTGAGATACTTTCTAACGAATCATGATGATGATGATGATGATGACGGCGATAGAGATGATGATGGTGATGTTATTCATTGCGATTGCGTTGTCTGTGACGATCATGATTACGTTGCTCTGTACCCAAACGTGTAATGATAACGCCGTCTTAGAATGTTGTCGGAATAACGATGATAAATCTGACGAATAAAAATAATTTAAAAAAAAAGAGACAAAACAAAATAAACAAACTTTAAAATCTCCTCAAGAAAGATGCTTTAGGAGCGTATGGAGAATCGAATGGATGCGATTACGGATCTGGAAAGGAGGAGGAACTCCGTGAGGAGAACCGCATTTGAATCGAATGGACGAAGAGACAGGAGAATAATTGGACAGAAATTTGAAAGTTTTTTTTATTTAATTTGCGGAGATTTCGTCCGAGACGTTTATAAAATTGCATTTCACAGCACTGCTGACGTCATCATCACATTTTCTTTCATTCCTTCTTTCTTTAATTTTTCTTTTCTTTCCATCTCGTCTTCTTCATTGATGGGCGAGTGATCGAACGACGGCATCGAGAAAATCAACAAGATTACAATTTGCCGCTAACTAATTTACAAATAATGGCAGTTTACAAATTTATTATTAAAGTAAATGCAGTAAAATAAATTGTAACATCACTTGTAATATTGCCTATAATTGTTATTCATTACTCCACGAATGCATTTCGATTGCCATCAAAATCGTTTTAAAAATCGAACAATCGATTTACAATGTCGTAATAGTTGCCATTGTATAACAAGAAAATAAATTACCAAAATAAACGTAATAATGACTTCAATAAAACTGTCGCATCAACAACGAAGACCAAGAATACTCTCAATAAAATAAAAACATCTAAAAATATGACGAAATGTAATTTCGGGAAGTCAGCGGAAAACGAACCGAGCGATAAATGGACGAAAACAAAGACAAAAAATACTCGATGCCAAGAAACAAAGAATAAAAAATCGCAAACGGCCAGATTCGAGGCGCCTGCCAACCATCAACTTCTCAATTATCGCCCACGCTGGATGTTATTCCAAAGAACTAATGAAACCCTCGTGTCATTTCTTTGCTCCGTGGAATCACGTTAAAACTAAAATTACGAAGAACAAAATAATAATCCATAATTTTACTAAAATTACATTTTGCATTCGATGAAAAGGTTTTCATTAATTGTTTCATTGAAATTCTAAAAAAATTGTTTTTCCTTATTTAAACCATGCCTCCGTTCTTCCTACGAAGAAAAAAAAGAACTTCTTACGAAGATCTCTCAACTTTTCCAGATCACGTGACCTGCAATTATTCGCTTGCGTGGAATCTGACCCACTCCTCTCCGGAGTGTAAATGATGTAAACATCTTCATCTCTCACTTCCGCATCCATCCGCAGGACCATATATCCATCCATTCATTTATCTATCCATCCATCCATCCATCCATCCATCCATCCATCCATCCAACCATCCATCCATCCATCCATCCATCCATCCATCCATCCATCCATCCATCCATCCATCCATCCATCCATCCATCCATCCATCCATCCATCCATCCATCCATCCATCCATCCATCCATCCATCCATCCATCCATCCATCCATCCATCCATCCATCCATCCATCATCCATCCATCCATCCATCCATCCATCCACCATCCATCCATCCATCCATCCATCCATCCATCCATCATCCATCCATCCATCCATCCATCCACCATCCATCCATCCATCCATCCATCCATCCATCCATCCATCCATCCATGGATGGTTATTCTCATCGCTTTAAAATGCTCTTTCTTGCTCTCCGTTGCCATGGAAACGGTTGTAACTACGGTAAGCAAGCGTTACGATGAAAATAATCAAAACACAACTTTTCATCGTCGTCATCGTCATCGTCACGGCAGTCATGACTTGACTCCATTATTTATGGCATGTTCGCTGTCCACCTACTCGTAGTCGTCAATGCGACTTCCATCATGTTTGATAATTAACACTTAAATAACGATGACTAACACTTAATTGTAATAATTTAATAGAACAACAAATAAACAATTTGATTTAGAATTTAATTATGGAATGTTAAATGTTTAAAAGTAAAAACGTTAATACATACAAAACGGAATAATCGCATTTAAAAAATATACATTATTGTTCTATAAAATATAATTTATAAATTAATTGTTTAAAAAAATTTAATGAATTGTTATTTATATTAAATAGTTTAATAAAACCTAAATTGATAGTTACTAACCCGTTTCATCAATAACGTCAAAAACAACTAATTAACGAAGTCTCTTGAGTAATATTCATAATGTTGCAATAATAATGTTTGCCATCAATTAACAGGTTAACAATATTTAACGATAATTCTCATTGTATTATTAATTAAATAATGTTATTAATATTTTAATTCCTCTCACATGTTAATTAACGTGATTGAATAGCAATGTTTTTTTATTTCATTAATTATCATAATCATAATAATATTCCAGTTAACCATTCGATAACAACTAGTGATACTATTCAAGCCAGTTTATTATTAAATTAATTTAAATAATAATAATAATAATAATAATAACATTTAATTAATTAACGACTTAAGTCGGGGATTTATGGGCTTCCATAAAGCAGCTTAATTATTAAGCAGTTCAGCACCCAACCTGGAAAGTGCATCGTTGCTTCTTCCATCCATCCATCACTCACTCACTCATCCACTTATCTCTCCTCCGTTTGTCCTTCCTTCATTTTCCATTCCACTTCAACACTCAATCCGACAAGTAGAAATATTGTCACTTACTTAAAACAATTAACTTGTTAAGAGTGATTTATTAATTCAAGATTAATATAAACCTCGTTAGGTGATAATTTTGTTTTTATAATTGGAATTTGTTTAAAGCAAACATATAACTAACAACAACTAATTCAATGTTTTGAAGGTTATTATTTATTATGTGTTATTTTTATAATTGTAAGTGCCCCTGATATTCATGCTCATCGCGCTGTAGAAGTAGAACTTTATTATTATTATTATTATTATTATTATTATTATTATTATTATTATTATTATTATTATTATTATTATATTATTATTATTATTATTATTATTATTATTATTATTATTATTATTATTATTATTATTATTATTATTATTATTATTATTATTATTATTATTATTATTATTATTATATTATTATTATTATTATTATTATTATTATTATTATTATTATTATTATTATTATTATATTATTATTATTATTATTATTATTATTATTATTATTGTTGTTGTTGTTGTTGTTGTTGTTATTATTATTATTAAAAAATGTTGCTGTTGTTGTAATGTTCCAATTTAATTAATACTTGTTAAAAATAAATATATTAAACATGTTCTGAAAATTCATGTAAATTTTCAAAGTTCATATGTCACTCAGGGCATGCGGGCAATTTTGTGGAAAACAATTGCAGAATTTAAATTTAAAAAAAAAATTGAAATGATGTTTTAGCGACATGAAATTAATGGATATTTTTTTGAACAAACAACATTTGATTCATTGTTGTTTTTGGCAATTTTGTTTTATAGAATTGCATAAAACCTGTCTTTTAAGATTAATAATATTAGCAACAAAAATATTGTTATTGAAATATGTTTTTATAAATAAAATGAATATTATATATACGGTAATTAATAAAGTAAACGTATTACTTTATTTATCAATTTTTTATTAGTTTAATTAATTCCTTAATTTATTGAAGAAGTATTTTGACATTCAATTATTTGCTTATAAATTGCTGGTGATTATTTTAAGCAATGAGGATCTATTTAATTAATGAGTATTTGCGCAATTTTTAAGTTATTAAATTACTTTTTGACTATTAATAATATCCGAGCAGATGTTACTACAACTGTTGTTTAAATGTAACTATTTGAACATGCAATACATTATTGTTATTTTAATAATGTATTAATTTGAGCAAGTGATGTACTCTTGTATTTATATATATAATTATTATTGTTGTAAATTTAATCATTTGAACAAGTGATACATCATTGTTGATGTAAAGGTAATAACTTGAGCCTGCCATATATTATCATTATCGTAAATATAATTATTTGAGCAAGTGATGTACTGATATTGTTGTGTATATAATCATTTGAGTAGGTGATGTATTATTATTGTTGTAAATATAATAATTTGAACAAGTGATATAATATTGTTGTTAATATAATATAATGAATAATTATAATTATGTTTATTTCCACATAAGTGACTAACTGATGTTATAAATAAAATGTTTTATCAAGACAATTTTTAACAATCGAAAGAATGAGGATATCAATAGTATTTAATACGGTTATTAAACAAATTATTTCCCTTTTATTTACACAATTATCATACAAATATGAGATATTTTTATATTTTGTTTAACCATTAAATACTATTTGTAAACATTTTGAAAATTTCAAAAAATTACTTGAACCACTTACACAGTCACTCAATCACAGCCAGGAGGTGATAAGATAACATGATAACATCCATTTCTACATGGGAGGTCTTAAGAACAATTTTTAACAATCTTGGCATTTCTCATGATTATATTTACTAATGTTTTTTAAATTAAACAAAAATTTGTTGTAATAAATATAATATAATATAATATAATATAATATAATAATTATTATATTAATAACTTTTATTATATTAATAACTTTTATTATATTAATAACTTTTATTATATTAATAATTATTATATTAATAACTTTTATTATATTAATAATAATTATTATTATTATTACTCATCATCATCATCATCATCATCATCATGTGTATCATCATATATATATATATGATCATCATCTCTCTTATTATCAATAAATACCTATATTTTAATGTAAATACCAGTGAATGATGAACATCCTTAAATATCTCTTCCATGCTGGAAAACGGCGAAACACCAACAATTCATTCCCGGACGCACCTGTTGACCTGTTGGAAACCGAATCTTTCCATTAAGATGGAGAACTTGCGAGCTTCAAATGATGATTCAAACCTAATTGGCGCCCTTTACGGTTGGGTGCGGGCTTTCCATCCTCCATCCATCCGTTCGACCGTCTATCCATCCAGCCACTCGGCCATCCATCCACCCATCCATCCTTATTTAAGCAGTCTCGTGTATGGAGATTTGAAAATGGAGAGATTGAAAGAAAAGAAATAAGGAAAGAATCGAATCTCTCATCATCTGAATTGATCACCTTGTTTTCTTGGATGTATATACGACGCATTGTGCCTATTTTTGGCATCGATGATGACGTGGTGATGAAGGAGCGGTAATAAATTATGTTAACGATGTAGTTAGACTGGCTTAATGGTGATCGCATTACATGCATTAATTTTGATAAAAAGAAATTAAGTGATGTTAAATTATGTGCATATATTAAACGCATGACGCAATTTGGCGGTACAATCTTCTGACGACAAAAGGGTGATCTCATGGGGTTGTTTTGAAATTCATGAACACACCTTCTTTGAATATTCTCGAACCGATCTAAATATTACATAATAAATAATAATAATAATAATAAATAATTACGATCCTTATTTGCGTGATGAGATGCAACGGACATTTTCATAATTTCGTTTCGTCTTCATTATTAATTATTAATTATCGATTATTTGTGTTTTAATGAAAATCAAACTTAATGGAATCAACAATATTAACGAACACGACAATGTTTAAATATGCAGTTTAATGAAAGCAAAAAAAAACAAAAACTAAAACAATCGAACGACACGTTTTCATAAAAAAAACGTCAGTTGAATTATTTTGATGGATCGCCAGAATTTATACCAACAAAACAACAGAGGGGATGGGTGGAAGTGGGTAGAATGACTGGAGGAGGGATGTCTCGTGTCTGGGGAGCATATTGATCCGTGATTGATCGACTGATTGTGAAGTTTATTAGGATCAAGAGACTGCTTCCAACAATGGATCAGGAAACAAACACTGATGAAATTTGTGTCTCTTCATTATTTTCATATGCACTTCTTTTGTATTGCATTGCATTCCACTGTATTGTATTTCATTGCATTGAGTTGGATTTATTGTATTGTATTTTATTTTATTTTATTGGATTGTTTTGTATATCATTGGATTGTCTTGTATATTGCATTGCGTCGTATGCGGCGCCCGCATTTGTAATTAAATTGGTGTCTCTTTGTATTCCCTGATTCATCCAAAGAAAAAAGAAAAGCATTAAGAAATTTTTTGCTGGCATTGCTAAAGAGATGCAGACCATAATTTATTAATGTGTAAAATAAAATAGATTGTAATATAATATGGATAATATAGCTTAATTTGTATGGATAATTGTAGCTTAACTTATTTTCTAATTTATTTCAATGTTATAAGATGTATTAATCGTCATCACTATCATCATCATTATCATCGCCATCGTCATTATCGTCGTCGTCATCGTCGTCGTCATCGTCATCGTCATCAGCATCATCATAACCTAAATAAATTATAAACTCCACATCAAAGTCCTAATTAAGTGACTGGTTTGTGAAACGTGCCTGATTCTACGGCGAATCGATGTTGACAACGAATGCATCATGGACCCGCATTAACATCTGTTAGGCTGAGACTCACTCACTCACTCACTCACTCACTCACTCACTCACTCACTCACTCACTCACTCACTCACTCCACTCACTCACTCACTCACTCACTCACTCACTCACTCACTTCACTCACTCACTCACTCACTCACTCACTCACCACTCACTCACTCACTCACTCACTCACTCACTCACTCACTCACTCACTCACTCACTCACTCACTCACTCACTCACTCACTCACTCACTCACTCACTCACTCACTCACTCACTCACTCACTCACTCACTCACTCACTCACTCCTCACTCACTCACTCACTCACATCACTCACTCACTCACTCACTCACTCACGCACTCACTCACTCACTCACTCACTCACTCACTCACTCACTCACTCACTCACTCACTCACTCACTCACTCACGCACTCACTCACTCACCTCACTCACTCACTCACGCACTCACTCACTCACTCACTCACTCACTCACTCACTCACTCACTCCTCACTCACTCACTCACTCAATCACTCACTCACTCACTCACTCACTCACTCACTCACTCACTCACTCACCACTCACTCACTCACTCACTCACTCACTCACTCACTCACTCACTCACTCACTCACTCACTCACTCACTCACTCACTCACTCACTCACTCACTCACTCACTCACTCACTCACTCACTCATCCTCACTCACTCACTCACTCACTCACTCACTCACTCACTCACTCACTCACTCACTCACTCACTCACTCACTCCTCACTCACTCACTCACTCACTCACTCACTCATTCACTCAATCACTCCCTCAATCACTCACTCACTCACTCACTCACTCACTCACTCACTCCTCACTCACTCACTCACTCATTCACTCAATCACTCCCTCAATCACTCCCTCACTCACTCACTTACTCACTCAATGAAATCTTCGTATTCTCCCATCCTTCGATTAGCTTAATTGTTGTTGTCTTGAAAGTTGGACACGCGATTGTCGCATATGAGGCCACAAAATCCCCTGCACTAAAACACGACCAACGTCTTCATGATGATGATGACTATAGGGATGACAATGATGATGCTGATGATGAAAGTGATGATAATTACTAATCCGAAAGTTTCATTACAAACAATTCAATTCTAAATTTATTGATCA
The DNA here is from genome assembly GCA_021613335.1 of Whitmania pigra. Taxonomy (NCBI): domain Eukaryota; kingdom Metazoa; phylum Annelida; class Clitellata; order Hirudinida; family Haemopidae; genus Whitmania; species Whitmania pigra. The sequence continues at coordinate 943,172 of JAJTWR010000281.1, read as the reverse complement.
ATTTTGTTTCTCAAAATATTATTGCTTTTGTTAAATTTGTCCTGCCTATTACGTATTTAATATAGGCTATTCCATATTATACTATGACTATACCGTAGTTGACAGCCCCTAATCTCAATCCTAGGGCTAACCCTAACTGGCCATTGCTAACCCTAACCCCAACCCCTAACCCTAACCTAGAATTACAGAATCAATGCATTCGTCCTCTTGCAGGAAGAATGAAATTTAGTTTTGCTTTTGTTCATTTTTTGAAAACCCTTTCAAAATTATCATCCAGTCATGATGGTTATTACAGTCAACAGAATAATGAAAAACTCTTCAAATATTTGTCCACGTGAAATCTGACCCTCCAATATGGCTCGTCTGATTGAGATGATAACTCCTGCAACTTATGTCCTTCCATCCAAGAAATAATTACCTCAATCATTGTGTTACGTAATCCATTTTTGTCGCATAAAACTTTTTAATCTGAGTTTAAATTAATCAATTAATGATCAGAAGTTTCTAATGGTTTCCCTTTCTTAACCTAATCAGAACCGCTCACCAATTTGCATGATCACTGAAATGCATCCAGCCAATGGAATGAATGCGGAGAGAGCGTGAACCTTTTAGAGGGGAGTGATTAATACGAGCTTCGAGCGGATCCCTGTCCTTTTGCGAAGGCGGGAGGAACGTGGAGTCGTCGATTGAAATAACTTTTGTTTTTGATTGACTGATTGATTGAAAGATTGAATGAAGAAAAAAAAGAAAGAATTTTAAAGAAACTGAAAGGCGAAATAAAATCATTTGAGTTCCGAAAACTTTGCTAATGCGCTCGAAAGAGGCATCAGACAGGTGGTGAGGATTCCAGGTGAATGAAAAAGGATTGTGTGAAAATTCATTTACAAAAACTCTCAATGCCATTGACGGAGGAGATTGAGCGGAAAGTCAAACAGAGCAAGTGCTTTTAAACGCCACAGGATTGAGATTGGAATCTTTGAGCAACAATGGCTGGTCGTTTGTTAGCGTTGTTCTTCTTGCCGGTTTTCGTTGCCATCGTTGACAACTCTTCTCAACATCAACATCAACATCAACTGTTGCAACAACATCCAACTGAAGGTGAGAACTTTCTGAGTGTTCGATTTAATTTTGAAAGATTTTTTATTTTCATTGTTGATGCTTATTGGGGATTTTATCTTTTATTTTTTATTTTTTTATTTTTTTGTCACCAACGATTTCTTAATGTGATTTAATTTTGCGTGAAATGAACGCCATTTTTGGTCATTGTTTGCTTGTATTATGATTTAAAATAGCATTAAATTTTCCACAAAAAAAAAAACGCGGCATAAAACTATTTACACGAGAAAATCGCGCCAAATGAGCAGGAAGTTGAAGGAAAAGTTGCAACAAAAAGCAAATTAAACGTTTGAAAATTTCCACAACAATTTCAAGTCAACAAGAGAAGCGGTAATACTGGAAATAATTTACAATCAACATTTCGAAATTATTTACAATCAACATTTCGAAATTATTTACAATCAACATTTCGAAATTATTTACAATCAACATTTCGAAATTATTTACAATCAACATTTCGAGAAGTAAATTCACGATTTAGGACCGGAACATTTTGAGATGACCAGATAAACAACGGCAACAACAGCAACAAGAGCCACAATAACAACAATAACGACAACATAATAACGTCAAGAGAGACATCCGATCGATTGCCGACTAAAGAATGATCATCACAATAAACCGGATGTCGGCGGAGATAATGAAAAAAAAAAACTTTATCAGGAAATAACAAGTAACAGCAGACTACAGAAACTCGTAACTCATGTCATCCTCTCAAGACAAATCAAAGGTACAGAAATACAATTGCCTGAGAACACCGACCGGGCACCTACGTGTCTCCCCAATGACCAACCACCTCAAAACTCCCCGTCCCTAGCTCCCCTTCCAACCCACACGTTCTACCAAAGAGCGTTCATTCGTTAAGTCAGAGATTTTTACGCGGCCTGAAAAGATGGCTTGCTGAAGCGTCGAAGATTGAATTAGAGCCGAATTGTCGGTCTGTGCTGAGATTAGCGACAGAATTGACTCTCAGACCTGTCTGCCGAAACGGATGATTTCCAAGGATGGAGAGTTATTTTTCTATGCATTGCAAAAGTTCTTTGTTCTGGAAAGTTTCTTTTTCTTTTTTTATGTCTAGAAATTAATGGAAATGCTTTTATCGAAGTTGCCAGATATTTTTTTTTCTCGTCTGAAATTGTACCTGTGATTTTTTTAGTCGGTCACATTACATGCTGATGTCTTTCAATTCACTGATGCTGTTATTGCGGTTGAACTGATTGTCGATGCATTGTCGTATCAATTATTTTTGATACTACAATCAAATCTCGGTACTATGCCACCTGTCGGGACCGAGCAAGAGCGGCATAGTAACGAGGGTTTGTAAAAACTCAAGTTACCACATGAGCACTCGGGTCGTGAGCCTGCGTCAACTTCACGCGCTTCGATGGAACTCCAGCTTCGATTGCAGCCTCGATTGCATCCTTCTTGCTGAGAATGCCCTTCGCGGTGGTTCTCTTAACTTCGACGCCCCATTTCTTGCTAATCTCCCTGGCCAACTTGGACTGATTCTGCTCCTTCTTCACGGCATCGATGATCTCCTTTTTCTCCTTCAGCGTCGACTGAAAAGTCGGTTCGCTTTCGTTTCTGAGCTGACATTATGGGCTGAATTTGAAAAAAAAAAACAAAAACAATATTGTTACAATAACAAAAGAACGACTGATCGAAAAGGGAAATGTTCTCAAACCAACCAAAGAATAACAATAGCCTGGACTTTAAAATAAAAATAAAATAAAAAATAATTAATTTATAAATAATCGAACACTGAGCAGAAATACAATAATAATAATAATAATAATAATAATAATAATAATAATAATAATACAGACCTTTTCACGACTCGTGTCTTTTAACAGTCACACAATAGTGGCATAGTAGCATTAAATTTATTTTGTATTAAATTTATTTTGTATTGAATTCTGTCGGGACCGAGCAAAAATAGTATAACAACGAGAGTGGCATAGTACTGAGATTTGACTGTATAAGTTGTCATCCATCATTTTATTATTATAAATTAATGTTAAAATATTGATAAGTAACTAACAAATTTTCAACTAAATTTATTTAATAAAATCAAAAAATTCCAAAATGATTATGATGATGATGCCTTTAATATGCTATGAAATGTTCGTACGCATCAAAAGACAAAATTGAGGAGCATATAAATCCAGTCCAGGTAGTTAAGCAGTTGTCATGCCCTTCACCTGTAGTGGAAGCAATTACCTGAGAACTCAGAAACACTTGACATTATTTCCTTTTCTAAGAAGTCGAAAGACATTGTTTCGATGTGGAGTTTCAGATGTTGGATGGATGGATGGATGGATGGATGGATGGATGGATGGATGGATGGATGGATGGATGGATGGATGGATGGATGGATGGATGGATGGATGAGGATGGATGGATGGATGGATGGATGGATGGATGGATGGATGGATGGATGGATGGATGGATGGATGGATGGATGGATGGATGGATGGATGGATGGATGGATGGATGGATGGATGGATGGATGGATGGATGGATGGATGGATGGATGGATGGATGGATGGATGGATGGATGGATGGATGGATTGGATGGATGGATGGATGGATGGATGGATGGATGGATGGATGGATGGATGGATGGATGGATGGATGGATGGATGGATGGATGGATGGATGGATGGATGGATGGATGGATGGATGGATGGATGGATGGATGGAATGGATGGATGGATGGATGGATGGATGGATGGATGGATGGATGGATGGATGGATGGATGGATGGATGGATGGATGGATGGTGGATGGATGGATGGATGGATGGATGGATGGATGGATGGATGGATGGAATGGATGGATGGATGGATGGATGGATGGATGGATGGAATGGATGGATGGATGGATGGATGGATGGATGAGTGAGTGAATCGGTGGACGGTAGAAGGTTGTGGAATTTTTGAAAGGATCTGATTCAGGTGCTGGTGGAGGATTTGAACTTTTGGAGTGAAATTTAAAAAACTTAAAAAATTTAAAAATTAAAAAAAATTAAAAATAACAATTTTAAAAAATTTAAAAATTTAAAAATTTAAAAATAAAATTTTTTTAAAATTTATTTTAAAAATTAAAAAAAAAATTTTTACATTAAAAAAGTTTTTAAAAATTTAAAAATTTAAAAACGAAGCCGTTTGAAAAGTATAAACAGTTTTTAAAATTCAAAATACTTCATGATTGATATTGTGATTGAATAAATGAATGAATTAACGAAAGATTGAACTAATGAATGAATGCATGCATGCAAGAGCTGATTATTCAATTAAATAACTTAACTGATAACTTCGCTTAATTTGATGTCTGATCAGATTTTCGCTATGTGGTGAAGGGAATATTGAAATGTAATTAAATGAAATAAAATATTGTCGATCACTAATTTTATCGGCATTTCATGGTTTATTAATCAATAACTGAATAACTAATTAATAGCTCAATAAATATTTAATAACCAAATAACTAACTGATAATTCGTTAGCTAATTAATGCCACAGTAACTAATTAACAACTCAACTATTTTTCTATTGGAAGTTTTAAATAGTCAATCTTGATACTCCGCGATTTTATTCGACTTTCAACTTATCCATTCATCCGTGACCGACGGAAATTAGTACCAACCCTCAACCATCTTCCGACCACCCGCAGCACGACCCGCGGTTGCAGCAGCACAGTGTTTTAAGATGAACTTTTGAGGCTGAACAAATTTCCTGCCATAAAAGAGACATAAAAGCTTTATTGACGCAGACGAACAACGGATTGTTTGAGTGAATGAATATTTTCTGAACAGCTTATTATAATAATTTAAAAGAAAATTCGGAAAATAGTTTGTAGAGAATTATTTTTATAATTAATCGTGTTTTTTGGTCATTTATTTAGCGAATAAATGTTATTTATTTATTTAAAAATTAAATTTAGTGATTTTGATGTTATATTTATTGATTTATAAATTGTACTTATTTTTTAAAATTACATTCATAAATTTTATCTATTTAATTATATTTATTCGTTTATCCAGAACGATATTGATGATGACGATTTCCAATAATCCTTCGATATTGGAAGCGTCAGAATATTTATTATCAAACATTATCAAGCATTTTGTATTGCATTAAATTGTATTTTTTCGAAATTGTATTAAATGTAATTTTGTTCGTATTACTAATAGTAATTCTTAATAAAACCGGTCTAATCATGAACCAATAAATAAAATGTAAATACAAAATAATTAAGAAGCAATATTTTTGGACAGTAACAAATTATTTAAACTTATAATTATCGCCGGAGTAATTCATAGCCTATAATTTAAAGTTCCAATGGCGCAATAATACATAAGCCTAGCATAGCAATCGGGTTGACGTTGTAATATGGCTATATATAAGAAAAAAATGGCGGGAGGTTCAATTGTTGATTGTCGGTTTAAACATGGGCACATATCCTCCATTTTATCGAATTGGATTCTGAAAATTCGAATAAATATTTTAAAAAACATTTTATGCAATTAATTCGTGATAAATTAAAATTAACAAGCTTTTTTGAAGCTTTGAATAAACTCATTAAACTGGTTTCATGATCGCATTAGAACTTTTGATTGAAAGTCATTACTAAGACTAAAAACTTTGAATATTAATTTTAAGCAATTTAAAAAAAATGTAAAATACATTAAAATGCTAATAAATTAAAATATGGCGAGTGCAAATATTAAAAATTGGAGAATTACGCATTCACACTGCGTTCTTTGCGTGCTCTTAAAAACGCTGACGACGATGACGTCAACATTAATGACGACGATGACGAAAGTGATGATGATGATGACTGTGATAATGATGATTACCATGGTTGTGATGATCATTACTTTGACTTTGAAATGAAATTTAAAGAAATTAAATCAAAGAAGAATTATTATAAAAATTAGAACAAATTCAAATTTCCAGTCGCATATCTTGACAGAAAAGTGCAGATGCTTGAAATGAATGAGTAGAGTACTTGATAACACAAGCAGTACAAAGTACAACAAGACAGTACAATAGCTTCCAAAAGCTCTTCAATACTGGGCCCAGTAAACATTGGATAATATAATTTGCCTTTGTTCTTCAGTGGTAATAAACTTATAAATATATTATATTACATTAAACATACATATTAAATATAAATAAAAAATAATATAAATATATATTTTGTTATTATTATTATTTTTATTATTGTTATTATTATTTTTAGTATTACAGTAATTATTTTGAAATCAAATCGTTCCATCTTCATTTTATTGCCTGTTTATACAGCATGGATTCAATGGAATTTTATTTGATCGATTAAATTTTATTCCTGAAAATTAAAGAATAATAGTAACAATAACTACAACAACAACAATAATAATAACAAAATAGTAATAATAATAATAATAATAATAATAATAATAATAATAATAATAATAATAATAATAATAATAATAATAATAATAATAATAATAATAACAACAATAATAATAATAAGAATAATAATAATATAATAATAATAATAATAATAATAATAATAATAATAATAATATAATAATAATAATAATAATAATAATAACAATAATAATAATAATAATAATAATCATAATAATAATAATAATAATAATAATAATAATAATAATAATAATAATAATAATAATAATAATAATAATAATAATAATAATAACAACAATAATAATAACCATGCGATGAGATCCACATTCAACCTTGACCTCGGTTCATTGTCTGCTGCTCTGATTGGTGGAACATAAATCATGGAAGTACCCAGTTGGCCTTCAAATTTTACTTCTGAGGTGGTCCATGTGATGATGTAATCGACGAATAGGTGATGGTAATGATGATGACGATGACGATGATGGCAATGATGACGTTGAAGACGATAATGTCGATGATGACGACGATGATGGCAATGACAAGAGCGACTGTAACAATGACGCCGCTGAAATTGTTGACAGCAATTAGTCAGAAAAACAATTTTTATTTCCACCTTTTTTTAAAGTTTTTTAAAATAGCAATGAGTTAATCATAATGAAAACAAATCGAATTAGTAATACCATTATTCATTGTGATAATATTTGTTTATTATTATTATTATGTTAAAACTGTTAAATTTAAGCATAAATAAAGGCATAGCGACAATGCAGTTTTCTTGAAAAATGAACCTCATTGCAAGTTCTTCAGGTTTTGTTAAAATTCTTCTCAACTTTTAAACAGTTCCTCATGACGAATACCCGCATATTTTCTGCCAACAATTTTTCTAATAAATAAACCGCTGCTAATGAGGAACACATTTGCGAAGTGCAAGGTTCACCCTTTTAAGATGGCTCTCATGCCTTTTACTGGTGTTAATAATATTATAACATGATACCGCAATAATAATAATAATAATAATATCAATAATAATAATAATAATAATAATAATAATAATAATAATAATAATATAATAATAATAATAATAATAATAATAATAATAATAATAATAATAATAATAATAATAATAATAATAATAATAATAATGATGATGATGATGATGATGATGATGGATGATGATGATGATGATGATGATGATGATGATGATGATGATGATGATGATGATGATGATGATGGTGATGGTGATGATGATGATGATGATGATGATGTGATGATGATGATGATGATGATGATGATGATGATGATGATGATGATGATGATGATGATGGTGATGGTGATGATGACGATGACGATGACGATGACGATGACGATGACGATGACGATGACGATGACGATGACGATGACGATGACGACGACGACGACGACGATGATGATGATGATGACAATAATAATAATAATAATAGCTATGTATAATATAATTACGTATGATATTATTTATTAGTAATGGTAATGTTATTATTTTTATTTGCATTGTAATACTAGTTTTTGTAACAATTCAAATTTATTTCTTAATGTGTTACACGCATGGACACGATTTTAACATTCCTGAACGTTTTAGTTCAAGGGCACAAAAATGTTTCCCATCACAATGAATTACTTTTATTTATTTAATATTACATACTTTTATTGTTTTATATTATTATATTTATAACATTGTAATTAAGTTTACAAAAGCAATATCTATTGATCTTAATTTTTTAACAATAACTTTTCCACATTTAAAAAAAGAAATGCATAACTACGTCTGAAGATAATTACTTATTTTTAGTTTTGTGTTTCTCTTTGTTAGATATTTTAAACATTTAGATTTTATTTCACAACTTTTTTAATCATTTGCCGTTAAAACGATTAAGTGTTAATCGTTGTTTAATTACTATTTAATATTGAAAGAGTCTGTAAATTTTAATATAACATATAATTATAATGTAACATAATTTAAAAATTATTATATTTATAATAATAATAATAATTATTATTATTAATGCTATTATGTTCTTTAAATTTTAACATAAAATAATTTTAAAGATAATGGTAATAATAATAAAATATGCTTTATGTCGTGGTTGCTTGTCTCGTCCTAAGTAAGGGCGTGTCACATTTCCATGTTGTTTCCCCTTTTAGTAGTGGGATGGTGATGCCTAATATATTCATTAAGCACTTTTATTACATTGAAAACGTATTATTTTATTCATAATTTATTTGAGCTTTGTTATAATTTTAAAACAATCAATCGGAAGTAACAGTAAATGCAGAGGTATTGATTTAAAAACTGGTAACTTGTTAAACGACAAACATATTAATTATTTATCGAAAAGATTATCAGTTATTAAAATAAATGATTTCAGTCCAATATCAATCATCAATGTTTACCTTGTTTAAGGAATTGTCAAAAAGCGTTTTAAATTAAGAATTTAAAGTTAACAACGGTTAAAGAAGTCTTTGCCCGTCAAAAGTAGGTCCACGGTCACGCCAACATTTTGTCCGTCCGCAGGTCTCTACTCCTGGCAGCATGGCCACAGAGAAGGGGGTATTGGGCAGAGGACAAGTGCCCAGGGGCTCGACTAAATTTTAAAACTTTTCCTTTTTTTTCCACTACCAAATTAACATAACTTGGGGGTCTATGGCTGCCCTGACTAGGGTCTCGCAGCCCCTGTGCTAAGGGGCCTAAAATTTCTAACGATGGCCCTGCCTGGCTGATCCAATTGGAACTCAGTCCTTCTCAACAATCGAAGAACCAAATCAGGCGAAAACTCGTTTCAGTTGAAAGGCGTTTTTAATGTCTCGGCCGTGGTGACATTTCAGGTCGATTGTTGTTGATGTTGTTGTAGTTGTTGTTGTTGTAGTAGTTGTTGTTGTTGTTGTTGTTGTTGTTGTTGTTGTTGTTGTTGTTGTTGTTGTTGTTGTTGTTGTTGTAGTTGTTGTTGTTGAAACTGTTGGTGGAGTCATTCCAAGTTGTTGGTCGTTTACGAAGAAACACTGAACTATCAAGTTTTACGAGTTCTCTCTTTGGAAAGTCCGCGGACGTGACTTTTCTAACTGCACGTGTGAAATGGTTTGAGGATGTTAAATGCTGCTCTTTTTTATTTTTTATTTTTGTTTGTGTTGAGACACAATACCGGAAAAATATCTGAAACCAGACAATAACAAGAAGGATTTCGACGGTTGGCAGAATTTGTCATTTTGACGTGATGGATGGATGGAAAATGACGGATGAATGATGGAGCATGACATGGACAAGTACTGGGCATAACTCAAGAATCATATTCGTGACTCTCCTGTGACAACTGAATCGAATTTGTCTTCGTCTTCTTTTAAGAAGGCCAATAGATTGGCGGATGGTCGAATTGTAATCTGTGGGAGTGGGTGAATGGATGCACCTCGTCGAACTGAAGGACCGAATGCATCGTGGATGAATGGACGAGCGAAAGAATGAATGCGAGGATGGTGCGATGAAATTAATGAATAGTCGGAAGGATGAATGGAAATAGATTGTTCGGTGATGATGGCCTGGTGTTTTAAATTGTAGTCCATTCATTGAGTGAGTGAATTGGTGAGTGATTGGGGAAATGATTGGATGGATGAGTGATTGAGTGAATGATGATGGGTAATTGAGTGATTGATGGGTGATTGAGTGAATGATGGGTGATTGAGTGATTGATGGGTGATTGAGTGAATGATGGATGATTGAGTGAATGAAAGGGTGAGTCGGCGAGTGGAGAGATGGATGAATGGATTGATGAGTGAATGACTAGGTGAATTATCGGCGGAATGGTCGGACGAATGGCTGAATCAATCGAGTAAAGGTGCGAGGATTCGAATGTGTGAAGGCCAAAACGTGGAGCAGTTTAGAAAGTTTGAAGAGTGGCAGACATCTTGGTGACATACTAAGAATGACACATGAGCTGAATATTGTTTTGTTTCTGTCTGTCTGTTTGTTTTTGTCTTGACAGGAGCTCAGAAATACATTGTTCTTCATCTCAATCGCTCACAAACACACGACAAACAGCTGATCCTACCGAAGACAATTTAAGTTCAAGTTAATACAAGTTCAAGACAATTAGGTCAACTAAGATCGAGTAGCTAACAAGATCGTATGGCGCTAATTAGCGCAATGATAGCAATTATAATCGCAGCCCGCGCCAGAAACTCTTGGTACTTGTATGTCCACCTTCTCTTTAGCCCTGATTACAATAAAATGCACTAAATTTTTTTTAATATTTTAAATTTCAGTTTAGATAGTTCATTCAGTTTATTCTTAAATTAGAATTATTATTGTATTCATATAAGATTTTTAAGTAATAAATAATAATATAATGATATAAAAATTGCCAGGTACACCATCGCCATAGTGACCTTGACTAGCCAGTTCAAGGTGAACGAGCGAATGAGAAAAACTAAGTAAATGTTCGAGCAAATTATTTACTTTGAGAATAAATTCCTTCAAATATTATGAAGAAGGGATTCAATTGTTTGAGAATGTTTAACTTAAAAACTTCTCAGATGGAGCGTGGAATCCGAGAAAACGTTTGTGTTTCGAAGTTCAAGAAGCATCCGTGCACTCGCCTGACCTTTCACCCCACTTCACCATCATCATCATCATCATCATCATCATCATCATCATCATCATCATCATCATCATCATCATCATCATCATCAGCATCATCATCAATCATCATCATCATCATCATCATCAATCATCATCATCATCATCAGCATCATCATCATCATCAAGCATCATCATCATCATCATCATCATCATCATCATCAGCATCATCATCAATCATCATCATCAATCATCATCATCATCATCATCATCATCAGCATCATCATCATCATCATCATCATCATCATCATCATCATCAGCATCATCATCATCATCATCATCATCATCAATCATCATCATCATCACATCATCATCATCATCATCATCATCATCATCATCAATCATCATCATCATCATCATCATCATCATCATCATCATCATCATCATCATCATCATCATCATCATCATTCGTCGTCGTCTCCGTCGTCATCATTATCAACACCATCACACGGACGATTAAGTTCCTTTCATGAATGGCGTCAAAAGATGTCCCTGATGAAGTCTTATTCCACTGCTTCCTGGAGTTGGATGACTTATTTCGGTGCCAAACCCATGGTGTTGCTGCTGCTGCTGCTGAGGATGATGATGATGATGATGATGATAATGATGGTGGTGGTGGTGATGATGATGATGACGATGGTGATGATGATGATGATGATGATGATGATGATGATGATGATGATGATGCTGATGATGATGATGATGATGATGATGATGATGATGATGATGATGATGATGATGATGATGGTGATGGTGATGATGATGATGATGTGATGATGATGATGCTGATGATGATGATGATGATGATGATGATGATGATGATGATGATGATGATGATGTGATGATGATGATGATGATGCTGATGATGATGATGATGATGATGATGATGCTGATGATGATGATGATGATGGTGATGATTATGGAAATGATGATGAAGACAACGTCGAATATGATGGCGATGACGGTGACGATGGTGATTTAATGTGTGGGATGAGATGTTGTGATGTTGTGAGACGATCGACTCCCTTTCCTAATGGAGTCATAGATTTTGCATTCATAACACTTGAAGGATTTCTTCTCCTGGTTTTCATGATAGAATCATTATCATCATCGCATGATGGAATCATTATCATCATCGCATGATAGAATCATCATCATCAATCCGATTAAACAGTAAACTTTTACTAATATCGTAAAAATATTTGATTATCACTTGTAATATTAGTATGTCATCGATTGTTAATAGGACAGAATATAAAATAATTATTAGTAATAACAAGGTGAGATCAATTATTTTACGCAATAAAATATTTATTTTATATATTTATTTTATTTGAATACTAAATTGTCTTTATTCACCATGAGATATTAAAATGAATGTTTTAATAAATTTATTATTATTAACAGGTGTTATTAATCGTGAGATGGTGATAAGCGGGTTATGGAATTGATCGAGATAAGACGTCCAATGACAGACTGCTTGTCGATCTGTCAATTTACCCTTGCCACCATCATCATCAGCAGCAGTATTATCACCATCGTCGTCGTCATCATCATCATTATCGTCCTCGTCATCATTATTATCATCATCATCATCGTCGTAGTCGTCATCATCATTATCGCCATAATAACCCCCATTGTAGTCGTCATCATCATCATCATCATCGTCATCGTCATCACCATCCTCATCATCATCAGCGTCATCGAATTAAAGCCATTAAAAAGTCATCATTAGGTAATATCAAACAAAGATGTGATAAAACTTTCCTAATAAATTCCTCCAAAGCAATTTCTTTCGATTTCTTAAAATAACGAAAGTAAAAATTAATTTAATAAAAAGTGCACCGAAATAAAATTAACATCTGCTAATTAAACACAACTCTCGATCCGCACATTTAACAGTCGTTACCAACTTGACATCATATATAACATATATTAACTCAGTAAATAAAACATAAATAAATAATCAAATAATTAATTTATAAAATGAATAAATCGTTCAGCCTCTCATGTAACCAGTTAAAAATTCTTCGTTTTCTAAAAACCTCATGTCGTCAAACAGCAAAAAAAAAAACCCATTTAAGGGGGGAGGACGCAAAAAATGGGAAAAAACATCTGCCATAAGGAGACTTACTTTGCCTCTCGTGGTGGAAATTTATCTCCCTTTCGATGGGACCTGTGAAGAACTCAAAACGGAAGCGAGCCATTGACGGACAGATGGACGGTCATATTTATGCGGCGCTTAACTTGAGAGAATCGTTGAATAATTCATTTTGAAAGGTCGATAAAATCCTTCCGCAGAGATCAGCGCTGGAAATGGCGGAAGATGATCTTCATGATGATGATGATGACGACGACGACGACGACGACGATGGCGATGATGATGATGATGATTATGATGATGGTGGTGGTGGTTAAAGTGAATCAGTGAACAATTAGATCCAGAAGATTATAAGATATCGAAGACGACGGTGACGGTGGAAAAGAGGAGCCGCCATGATGAATGAGGTGATGATAATGATCTCGATAAAGGACGTTAATGAAGACCCTTGATGGTTTATCAAGACGATGAGGATGGTGACAATGATGATGACGATAGTGATGATGATGATGATGATGACGACGACGACGACGACGACGATGATGATGGCGATAAAGACATGTAATAAACAACTTTGCAACAACAAACTATTGGCTTCCCCGTAACACAGGATTAGTTAAATAACGGCCCATTACAAGCTCATTACTAATTTATGAGCAACTTATGAATATTTAATTAGAGCGCCCAAATGTTTAATGAGACTTTCGTTAATAATTAATTAGCTTCCCGTGACTTCTGAACAAAGGCGCTGAGTGGCTCCTTAAAAAAGTTTCGAATTAATTGTTTAAATATAATTTATTATTGGGTTTTTTTAATAATTTTGAAATTTTAAAATCGTCAATTCATTCCAAAAATAAAAAATTTAAAATGATTTAAATTCATAAAATCAAATTGCTTCCTTTCTGAACAAAAGTCAAAAATTTAAATAAATTTTGCAATAAAATATTTTCAACGCAAAAAATAAAACTCCAACATTTTCTTCTGAGTTTTTTATTTGAAAAATAAACTTTGCAATTTTTTCTTAGATATTATTATCTCATTTCACTAAATTGCTGAAAGTTTGCGAGTAAAAATAATTATTTCTTTAAAACAAATTTTGAAATTGCCAAACTTTTGTATTCAATAGTAATAACAATCATGAAAATAATAATAATAATAATAATAATAATAATAATAATAATTATGATAATAACAATAATAGAATGTTCAAATAATGGTAATAGGAAAAAAAAGCGTAAAACGGGAACCAGACCCACGAATCCATTGGTCGTTTGGGACCCCCTTTTATGCACCATACCATGGTCTGCCGGGAAAACCGACGCCTCCTGCTCCTGGAAGATTTTTCCGGTGCTCGAGATGCTGATGGATGAGTCCGTGGCGCCTGATAAATTGTTCTGCGATCACAATAGGCTTACAATAAGTCCTGGAGAAAATGGTGATCAAAATGCGATGATCGTGATGATGATAATGATGTTGAATATGATGACGATTATGATTTTGATTACGATGACAACGACTACGGTGGTATCCATTCGGCCTATTTTGTGACGTCGGTGATACCTGGTTACAATGAAAATGGTAGAACTAAGGGTTGCTATGGTGGGGTTGAATTAAAATGGAAACTGAAGATATTGATGATGATAATGATGATTATGATAATGAAGACGATGACGACGACTACGATGATGATGACGACGACGACGACGCGTAGTATGTGGAGGGGGAGGACGAAAGCGAGTATGGCGATCTTTGATCTTGGTCTGAGTTGATCAATGTAGAAAAGTTGCTTAATGGACCGGAGACGCCTTCAGTTCATGCATAATTGAGCAGTGTGTCGCGCGTTCCAAGCGAAAACAACTACAGTCGAGTGAAAAGCGAAGATTAAAAATTCACCTCGATCCGGTGAATAAAGCCGAAAATCCCGCTGGAAAAACCCGTGGAATGCCCGTCACTTCTCGGTTTCAGAATGGCGAGGAGATTCTTGTCTCCATTGGAGTGCCGTAACGAGACACTTCTCGAAGTTTCTCCACCGATCTTGAGACTTCAACTCCAGGTTAATTGACTGCTCTGGATGGAAAGAGATTAATTGAGCTCTCATTTTCTTTATTTTTTTTTCTTTCAATCGAGTTTTTTCCACGCTTGGTGTCTTTATACTGCACGCTCCTTTGCCTGTCTGTCTGTCCGCCTGAATGTCCGTCGGTCGGTCATTCATTCATTCATTCGCTCATGAATTAATTCATTCAATCATCCATTCGCTCCTTTATTCACTCCTTCATTCAACCACCAATCAATTAAATCTTGCGGTAAGTCCGTTTCCATGCATCTTTTCATTCATTATAAGTGGATTTCGTCGTTGATTGAAATTCTTCAGTAACGAC
>JAJTWR010000281.1:910000-912500 GCA_021613335.1 Whitmania pigra | reverse complement strand
CCAATCAACCGTGAACGCGATTCTTACATCCACCCTCCTCGACACCAACTTGTTTCACTTGAACGAGTAGCGGGAACTTCACATCTTATTGGATTTATGACTCCATTCTGAAATTACCACGTTCCAACTTTTAGCCAAATAGGTGGATACTGCTCTGTTCCAACGAAAAGGTGGATGGATGGATGGATGGATGGATGGATGGTTGAAATAATGAAGTGCGTGGACGGACAGATGGATGGTTTGCAGTTCATCCGGCCATGTAGGTAATTGATTGTCTCAGTAAAGAGGCGAGAAGGTATTAGGCTTAAAATCACTCTCGACAAAAGATTGAGAACCCGAGTGAATGAATTACGGCATTACTTAATGAATGAATGAATGAATGAACGAACGAACAAATGAATGCATGAACGAATGAACGAATGAATGTTGTGAGAATGAAACAGAAACCTTAATGCTTCTGCGTTGGTTCGTGATGCATTTCGTGGGAGTTCGTCGCGGAAAGGGTCCGACTAATTTCCTAATTGAAATGTTAATCAACCAAGAAACGCTGTCGGCATAATTCAACTTATCCCCCGGACGTAAATCTCCGCGGGCCAACCCACCCACAGGCCCGGATCATCCATCAAAGCCACGGTCTCATACCTGTCTCTGAATGTTCAAGTAGGATTTATGCCTCGGGCGACTCTTTTTCTTCGTCCATCACTCACTCTTTCTGTTCTCCAGTGGCAGCGCAAGGATGTCACTGGCAGGAAGTTGAACGGGTTCCTTTCATTGAGATGTTGACGTGTGACGTATAAAGATGTGACATGTAAGAATGCGACATGCAGGGATGTGACATCTAAGGATGTGACATTTAAAGATGTGACATATAGGGGTGTGACATGTAGGGGAGTGACATGAAGGGATGCAACATAGATTTGTGACTTATGGATGTGATTTATGGATGTGACTTAGAGATATATGTGACGTGACGATGTGACTTAGAGATGTGATTTAGGGATGTGACTTAGAAATGTGAGATGTAATTCAGAAGTGAGGAGCGAATGCAAGACGGAGAATCAAAAAGGCAGGCAAGTCCAGAAAAATCAATGAAAAATCGGTTTGCAAATGGTGTTCGTTTAAAAAATTTGGGAAATTTCATTTTATTACTATCGTCGTCATCATCGTCATCGTCATCGTCGTCGTCGTCATCGTCATCGTCATCGTCATCGTCATCATCATCATCATTGTTCAAATTTCAGCTTCCGTTCTGATGAATATGATCATTTTATTATCCACTCTGCAACAACTTGATCGATTTAGTTGATTAATTTAATCCATAATTAAATTAAAAAATTACTTTTCCCAGCCGATGACAATGACTCAGAACCGGCAATGAAGGAATACTGCAACTTTGAAACGTTTAGCGCCACATGCCCTGAAGGTTCCGTGGTTTTCATGGTGAAGGCTTTCTACGGCAGGATGAGGATGGGGAAATGCCTCAAGTCGGATACGTATGTGGGTGAGTAGATGATGACGACGACGACGACGATGGTGATGATGATGATGATGATGACGATGATGATGACGATGATGATGATGACGACGATGATGTTGATGATGGTGTTGATGATGATGAATAGAAAACTCTGAAAGATGTAACAGTCAGCAGAGGAATCGTTGATGGCTGTGTACGAAGGTGTAAGTGAAAGGAAGCATTTTATAAAAATAAAAAATTAAAAAAAACGGAAAAACGAATAAAAAAAGAAGAAAGATAGGAAGCCACGCCAAGACGCCGTGGACAGATACATTAACGAGGAATATTTGAATGACGCCTTCAGATTTGCAGGCTGGTTCTTTTTATGTCAACGTCTCCGATGTTGAATCGACGCTACTAACGTCATCATCATCATCATCGTCATCGTCGTCATCATCACCATCATCGTCGTCATCGTCATCATCATCATCATCATCGTCATCATCATCATCATAATCATCATCATTAATATTAACATTATCGTCATCGAAACTTTATGTATAGATATCGTCTTGTTTATAATACTTTTAATCACGTGCAGTGACATTGCGCGATGATATACACATGATATTCCTTATTTTATGCAAAACTCCCACAATTACCATCTTCATCATCAACACTTCACAATCGCCATCATCATTATCATCCTCAACGTCATCATCATTATCATCCTCAACGTCATCATCATTATCATCCTCAACGCCATCATCATTATCATCCTCAACGCCATCATCATTATCATCCTCAACGCCATCATCATCTTCACTTCGAATATTATGTTAATACCCTCTTTGTTGTCCATCAGCTGTATTATAACTCTTATGAAATAATTATTAGGTTGCCATAGCGACGTTTTGAGGGAAATGGACGCCCGATGTTCTGGTCAGCCATCGTGTGCCATGACCATCCCTGACGCCACCCTGCACCAGACCCTGAACTGCCTCGACGACATGATGGCCTACCTTCAGGCCAGCTACAAATGCC
>JAJTWR010000281.1:820000-905000 GCA_021613335.1 Whitmania pigra | reverse complement strand
CAACGTAGGCTAATTATATAAAACCAATTCAGGTCTTTCATACCTGTGATTAACATCCATTGTGATGGCTTAGGTTGCCTGTTATGAAAACAAGAGTTCTAAGAATCTTAAGCTGACGCGATTCATATTTGTACCTTAACAGCGAGCTCGAGTTAATACACTTTTTGTTGTTAAGGTAAATGCAAAGATATTTCTTCTACTTGAGAAAGTAGGTTTTAATTATTTTATTTCTTATTGAAGTGTTTGTGAATTCGTTGGTAATATCGTGAAGCATTAATAATATTAAAACCAGAATTTATCAGTGAACTAGTTAGTGATGAATTACTGCGGGTAAATTTTGTAAGTGAATGATTTAGAACTTTTGAGCTTACGATTGAGAGGGTAAATTACGTTTTACTTTGTTGGTCGACGCTTAAATTCTCGATGTTTAATAAATTTTCTGAAGAAGTATCACTGTAATCAAATTGGTAGTACTATTATAGCCTTATTTCTGTTTGTATAACGCTACAAATAGTTAACATAGGCAATAGCCATATTTTGCAATAGAATATTATCTATTGGATAAACACTGTTCAAACTGAATCCAGACTCGAGAAATGCCACGAAGTAGCGGCAGCATAATAGGACCTAGAATCGACAGCCAGCAGAATGTCTTCAACGTCCAGTACCTTGGAAGGTCACCAATGTCCAATTTCTCCACTGGAGAAGGAGCCATTCAGTCTGCTCTCTTTGAAATGTACATCAAGTTCAAGACGAAGAAGGGAACCAAAAAACTTTCAAATGCCAAAATTGTCCTCAGCAATCGAGGTCTCTCGGTGGTCAATTGGACAAACGACGAAGTCTTTTATTCTCTCTCCAATGTCATCATTTGCCAAGCCGTAATCTTCACCGGCGCCAAAACGAAGGTCAGCGGCAAAAAGTATTATAAGTTTGCCTTTGAAAGTCTGGCCGATGTAGGCAGGGGTACGGTCATGTCTACGGCAATGTCGAAAACCTCGAAGTACCTTCTGAAGATGAAACATCATCCTCTCGTGGTTTGCATCCTCAGGAGAGAATTGGGTCCTCAGATTTTAGAGATTCATGCCTTCGTTTGCAACAGCAACGATCAGGCATTGGGTTTGAGTTACAGCATTGAAATGGCAAGATCGGTTCAGTTGAACGAAGAGAAAAAAAATGCCAACGTTTTCAATTACGATCCTTACGCTTCTCCGCCAGAACGCAATCAGGTGCCAGTTGTAGAATTCGCTGCGCCAGATAACCAAAACAACGAAGCCGATCTGCCGCAGGTGATGAACATTCTGAAGCAGTTAGGAGGAGGCAGGGGAAGTGTTGTCAATCAAGTCGTCAAAACTCCGAACCTTAATCTGATGACGGACAATATCTTTGTTGCTCGTAATAACGCGGACGTCAATAAAAGTCAGCAGAACAAAATGTCAGTGGCCTCACGAGGACAAGAAAGACAAAGTCGAATATACAATCTGAACCAGGAGGATTTTGTGAATCCCGCTCAACGCCCCTCAACACGTTCCGGTCACACCAGATCGTCCAGTTTCGACCATCTAAACAATATTTCCAGTTTTCCACAAACTTCGGACTTTCAATTCGTCCAACAACCAAAAGCAAGTGTCAAAAATTCGCCACAAATCCAGAGAAGCAAATCGATGAAGAATTACGATCAAAACCTAGTGCAGCAAGGCAGGACTGATCTTCCTCAGAATTTCGTTTCTAGCAATCCTTCCGGTGGAATGTCCCCAGGAGTCGACAAACCGACCAAACCTGTTGCAATGGTTCAACCGAGAAAGATAAGCGGTATAAAAGTCTTTCCGTTTGGACACGACAGAACGGGTCTCATTCCAGAGAAGGACAAACTGAGGAAGAAGAAAGCAGCAGAAGAAAGCAAATCAAGTCCAACTCAGACACCTGAAGTAGTGAATTTGTACGCTCAGGTGAACAAGCAAGCAAACAAGAATCTAAGAAATACTTTTATCATGAAAGCGAGTACAGAAGAACAGTTGAAGAAGATGATGCAAGATGCTACCCTCGAGATTAGGAAATGAAAGGACTTGACAATGATTCTATTTATTTTCAAACAATTTCGAACTTTGTTTTAAATATTTTTTATATTTATGTGGAAAAGATATTGACAAAACAGATCTCTTTTGTGAGATCTCGGCAAAGATTCTTAAACATTGCGATCGTTCATCAATCTTTTAGGCAACATAAAAGTCGATTTCAACTAGGGGTTTTTAGATTAAACTTTTTCTTACCCTAGTAATATTTTACTTGATTGACTACTTGGATTGTTTGTGATTGACCCTGCAAACCAGCTGAAAATAAACAAATTCAAAACGTGTGAAAGGTGACATAATTTGAAGTAAATTTAACTTGGGTAGGTGATCAGAAAACATTGAATTACTGAGTTTTAAAAATTGTTCCAGATTAAAATTAGTAGATTTTGACATTTCCGCATTTGAATGAATGTTGGTTTGTTCTGTTCCAGATGACAAGCACAATATCTCACATTTCTGACAAATACACTTCCCAAATATTCTCGGAGTTTAACAATTTTTTCAAAATTGAATTTTTTATACATACGAATTCGCTATCTAGTGAAAAATGTTATCCAAAACGCTAATGTTTGAGTAAATGCGGCAGATGTCAGAGGTGCAAAAAAAATTCCACGGACAAAACAGAATTTCTATATCTATTTTTATTTTTAGTGTATTATAATTAATCTAATCATTTCGAATTCTGTTTTTTTTACTTTAAAAAAAAATCACCGATGACAAACATGCATTTAAGTGAAATATTATTTTATAATTGAAAATATTATATTAACCTGTTGTATATTGTTGTTGTTGTTGGTATTTATCGACAAAACAATCGGTCTAAAAGAACAAAAGCCATTCCAACCACGTATAAACACGAATCTCATTAATTTCAATCATCCTGTCCATCAATCTTGTTCGTAAAATTAGGGTCATGACCTCGTGTGCTGGACATGAAAAGAATTGTTCATCTTTTTATTTAATTATTTGCAATTACAATAATTGTTTCAAAATGATTCAAAAATCATCACATTTTTAAAAGCCTATTTGTAACCGAACATTCCAATGCGTTTGTTATTGATAATTAAAATAATTTGTTATAACCTTTATTTTTATTGTTTATTAAATGAACAAATTAATTGTATTACTCCTGTAAGATTAATGCAATAATGAATTAATCGAATAAATTTGACAATACGTTAAAAATTAAAAGTTGAAAATTGAATTTTTGTTGAATCTTAAGAGTCAATGGACTAGAAAAGAGAAAGGTTAATAAAATAATGGTACCATTAAGCTTAATGGTGCCAGTTGGGGATCATTATAGCGCCATGATTCTAAAAAAATGTCTTTATTTGTCCCATAAAAATACTGGGTTGGGTTTAGATCAACTGTAGGTTAATGTGATGTGACATGACGTGATGTGGCATGAGTCATCGACTTTAAAAAGGTTCATTATCGTAGGTATTGTGTATTATTAGTTATATTTATTATGATTAACCCTGACATGCAATAATCAAGCAAGCTTGTGGAAACTTTCTAATCTAAAAGGTTAACAACTTGTTTGAAAGTATTTCTATAAATCAAACGAAATCAAATATCTATGAAAATTATTATTAATTCCGTTATTGGTCATATTTTCAATCAGATGACAAATTTAAAAGGCGAATAAATCTTATGTTTTTTTTTATTTAAAAATTTTAAAAAAATGAACAACGCAATTTAAGAAGTGATGATTTTCTGCGCTTTAACTTAAAAACATTATTTTAACTTAAATACATTATTTTAACTTAAAAACATTATTTTTTTTACAAATTATTAAAAATGTTTTCATTTTATTTTTTATTTTTAGAAATTTTCAAAAGTGTTTCCATTTTATTTTTTATTTTTAGAAATTTTCAAAATTGTTCCCATTTTATTTTTTTTAGAAATTGTCAAAATTGTTTCCTTTTATGAATTAGCACGACTTTCAAAGGCAGTTTCATGTTTGGAAATATTTTGTTGTAAAAATGTTATCATAATTATTTCACTCCATCATAACTGACTATGCATCGACGTATAACTTAATGTCTTAAGTTAATGAACTTGTTGAGATAATTACTTGTTGAGTAATTCAACAACAGACAACAACAATCTCAAAAATTTATTTAGTTCCGGTTGATAGTTTAATTTAATGTTTATTAAGATTATGTAGACTTAAAACCTTCAGTGTTACATGCTTATTTACATTCATAATTACATAATATTACAATAATATTCATAATACACAATTATTTACAATTTAAAATTGCCTGGTCTATTCAGAAACGTAGTTTGCCATTGGTATGTATTCAACAGAATACAGAGAATTTCTTAGTATCTGTTTTGAATCCAAGATGACACGTTTATGACAAATTTGGCTTCTCATTTTTCGTTGTTGTTGCTGTTGCTGACATTCTATTAGAAAGTGTTCTGTCGTTTCTGGAACAAGCAAGCGCTTTTCGCAATATCCAGTCGTCTGACCACTTATTAGTGTGATGTTTGTTAGGCTTCATTTCAAGTTAATGTAATCACAAAAGTTTTTGATTGGTGACCCGTCAAAACAGCACTGACAGAACAACCCGATCGATATAGCCCGATGACAAAATAGCCCAGGACAAAATAGCTCAGGTCAAAATAGCCCCGTCAATGTATTAAAACAAATATTTTTGTGAGTTGAATACATTAACCGATAACTTATTCCAAATTTAATTTGAAGTTAGTGGTTTGAATGCTTTTATGACCGTTTTGAGTTTAATTGTTATCAGGAAATTTCATTAAGTGGAAGATTTATCGTCTAAAATATTATTAGGATTCTGGCTACTTCCTCAGTTTACATGGACTTTTCAAGTTGGTATTTAATATAAATTATCGATTGACAAGCAACATGTGAATCTGAGCAAAGAGAATTTACCAGACACTCATTAAGTCACAAAGGTTCCTTTGATCGTTTAATTTCTGTTGATCCTTCCACGAGTTGCAATGTGTACAATGAAGGGTTTGGTTTGGAATTTAATCTATGATATAGATTGACGTACCACATATTCGAGCTACACAAAGTGAATCACCTTATCAGACTCACCTTATCATCACGTCATGTGGACATGCAACAAATCCACAATGAACCAATTTTACCGCTATTCCGACGGGGCCGTTTTGACCTGAGCTATTTTGTCACAGGGTTATATTGACGGGGCTGTTTTGGCCTGGGCTATTTTGACGGTGCCCCCTTTTGATTAAAATTGTGATGCGGCATAATTTTAGATTTACTATTTAATAATTTCGTTACGTTATGAAAAAATAGTAAATCTCAAATTTTTACCAGCATTTATAAAATACTATTTTAGTAAAATATAAATTCTAGGCGATAAAAGACATTGTTAGTCGTTCAAAATAATGCCCTTAAGCCACAAACTTGAGATATATTTTGGGATAGAAAGAATCGATAATAATATTTATGTAACAGAGCTTTAAAACGGTCTAAATACGCAACAAAAAAAGATTGTCTGCAGTTCTGTGAAATTCAAATTTCCAACGTACAAGATAGGAAACACATTTAATTATCGGTCACTTTATTTTTTATTCAAATAAATTTTTTCACAAGAATTGCTTCCTGACGATTAAATAGAAATAGCATTTTATCCAGGCTCATCAAAATATTTTTTTGCTGCCATATTTCAATAGATTATTGAGGCATCATTGAAACAATTTGTAATATCAAAATTTAAACTTCTTCATCGTGAAAAAAAAAAAAAATAATGCAAAAAAAATATATTTATGAGTTATGTTTTATTCTAAAAATTGTTCTATTCCAGTGTGTTTTATGATTATTTTTTGCAGTGAGTCCGCATGTATAATTATGATTATTGCTTGTTGATAATCAATACAAAGTATCATAACATAATTTATTATATTTTTGTAATTTATATTTTTTTGAAAAAATGCATGAATATTTAATTCTCTGCCATTCAAATGCAGGCATATCCAGCCATTAGTGAATCAATTACGAGTCATTGTTTTGTGATCTAGTTGCCTGGAATGCAAACAGTCCACGTATCCATGACTCGAAAACCATAACTGAGAAACGAATCCGATTTGTCGCATCATCATCATCATAATTATTATTATTATTATTATATTATTATTATTATTAGTATTATTATTATTATTATTATTATGATTATTATTATTATTATTATTATTAGTATTATTATTATTATATTATTATTATTATTATTATATATTATTATTATTATTATTATTATTAGATTATTATTATTATTATTATTATTATTATTATTATTATTATTATTATTATATATTATTATTATTATTATTATTATTATTATTATTATTATTATTATTATTATTATTATTATTATCATTATCATTATCATTATCATTATCATTATCATTATCATTATCATTATCATTATCATTATCATTATCATTATCATTATCATTATCATTATCATTATCATTATCATTATCATCATCATTATCATTATCATTATCATTATCATTATCATTATCATTATCATTATCATTATCATTATCATTATCATTATCATTAGCATTAGCATTAGCATTAGCATTAGCATTAGCATTAGCATTATCATTGTCATTGTCATTGTCATTGTCATTGTCATTGTCATTGTCATTGTCATTGTCATTGTCATTGTCATTGTCATTGTCATTGTCATTATCATTATCATTATCATTATCAGTATCATTATCATTATCATTAGCATTAGCATTATCATTATCATTATCATTATCATTATCATTATCATTACCATTATCATTATCATTATCATTATCATTATCGTTATCATTATCATTATCATTATCATTATCATTATCATTATCATTATCATTATCATTATCATTATCATTATCATTATCATTATCATTATCATTATCATTATAATTATCATTATCATTATCATTATTATTATTATTATTATTATTATATTATTATTATTATTATTATTATTATTATTATTATTATTATTATTATTATTATTATTATTATTATTATTATTATTATTATTATTATTATTATTATATTATTATTATTATTATTATTATTTATTATTATTATTATCGTTATTATCATAAGAATAAATATTTTAATTTTGAAAATATAGATTGTTCTAGGCAATTTTTCAGAGGAACTTACCGTACATCGAAACCAATTGGCTCATCTTCAGAATAAAATGCTCAGCGCCTTCCCGGGTCTCAAGAAAATACGGAGGATACTGCTGTGCGTGGATGCGGATAATAGCAGAAATAGTTTACAATTTTCATTCTTTTAGTCAGATGCTTGATTAATAATTTAATAAATAAATAAATAAAATAAAAACATTCTGCAGAATCAGCACTTGAAACGATTAGTAACTTTCCGATCGCGATCCGAAAATGAAGAGAGTAAATTTTACCGAAATGTTGAATCTCATTTCAAACGAAACCAACTTCAAATTCAAACAAGAATCTTTCATCGACGTCATCAGGGTTCCTTTCCATTATGCCACCTCTATTGTTCTCCTCCTCGGAGCTCTGGGCAACACCCTCAGCATCGTCGTACTTTCCTACAAATTCTCCCAAATGAGCAGGAACATCGAATCTCTGGAAAAACCTGCCTACGCTGGTCTACTTGCCCTCGCAACCTCTGATCTTTTGTTCTGCATCGTATGCTTCTTCGGCATCATTCCCACTAGTTTGCTGCCCAAAGGATTTGAAATCTATCAGTTTTTCTACCGAGGAATCCTCTCACAGCCTTTGAGGAACCTGTTCATATTTTCCAGTTCCTGGATTATGGTTGTCATCTCTTCTGAGAGGTTCCTGGCAGTGTGGCACCCGATTTATGCTCGTCAGTTTCTAAAACTCAGAAACAACGTTGCATCCTCTATCATTATAACTATTTGTGCCATCGTTGTGGATATACCATTGTTTTTTGCTGCCAGACTTAAGAAAAATATTTGCACTGGTCAGAAAGTAAGGTAGGCAACTGTTTGAAGACACTGGAGTAGATTGATTAATTACGGATTACGTACGGAAATATCGCATTACTGAATTATGCTACAATCTGGTGCATTCGTCTGTGGTTATTTTTAGCCTTTCCATTCTCAAAAGTATCTCAAAAGATGATGTTGACTCTATTCAAACAACAAATTGATTCATTGTAATCAATAGATTAGAAGAACTAATCTATTAGATTAGATTAGAACTTCCTCCGCTCCAGCTGTACTTTTAAAAAATTTGTTTACGTTTATAAGCGCCAATCAAAATAAATATATTTTGGTTCAGCATTGTATCCCTTTAACTATACTTTAAAGATTAGCTTTGTTGTGTAAGAGTTTCGTTTCAGTTAATTACTTTTTAATTACTTTTACTTAAGCTTAATTAAAAATCTCGCCAAATCAAAAAATTGAATCCATCTACTAAGGAGCACTATCGATTCGCACGTGTTATAGTAATGTGAATTCAATCTAAAAGCTTTACACGAGCAAATAACATAATAAACTTTAATAAATAAAAATAAACTTTTGAATGATTTCAGTTCAAACTGCTACTCGTATTCCATCGTTCCCTCGTCACTCTTCGCCAGTGACAAGTTCAAGTTGACTTACTTCATCCTCTTGAGTTTCTTCGACACATTCCTTCCCCTCGTGTCCTTGACCTTCACCAATGTCAGCCTTGTCGTCATCCTCCTCCGCAACAGGGCCAAAAAGCTGATCAAAGGTCATCGCTACGGTTGCACCAGGATCACTATCATGGTCGTCGTCATGGAAACCTCCTTTCTTTTCCTCGTTTGTCCGTCGATGGTCATCAAGTCGATCGAATTGATCCTGGACAGGAAGGCTTACCAGATGGCCGTTCTCGTCACCAACTTCTCTACCGCCCTCAACTTTGCCAGCAACTTTTTCGTGTACTGCGGCTTCATGAAAGACTGGAAGAAAACATTTCAAAATCTTTGTAAAAGGGGAAGGAAGAGGAATCAAATTACAAGCACAAAAATCACTTACCAATCCGGATCCAAAGGGTTACGACGAAATCAAATGAAATCGTGTGGGATTTCTAACGTCTGAATCGACTTCAACGGTTGGAGAACAAATTAACTTTAACTGCGGTTTGCGGTTTAGTTGTGGTTGTCTCATTTATCGAGTTTTTTAACAGAATCTGTAAATATGTAAGAATGTCAAATAGCAGAGTAATGTTACAGCTGTAGTTGGGACTATTGTTTCAGTATATGTTTTTTTACGGCAATTGATATTCATGGATTTTAAAAAAGTGATAAGGTGAGATCTTGCGTTTGAGTTTCTGAGTTCAGTAATTACAGCGCTATTGCTAAGATGTCACACGAGTTGTTTTTGCATATATGTTACATATATTTGCATAGTACGTTGGTTGATGGATGGTCGTGTTGAATTATTAATGATCAGCGATCTTAAAAACATGATATATTATTTATAACAATGTCATTTATTCGCATGCCGTGGTATTTTAAAAGTATGAGTTTTGTACATTCTGCTTAGAGTAGTTAATGCATTTTCAAATCCAAAATAATTTAACAAAATATTTAATTATTTAAAAGATCTTAAGACTTCTTGCCCTAATGACAGTGCTTCTTGCGTTTATTAAGTTTATTTTTCAAATTATGTTTATTCTGCTTAAAAATGAAACTTGTAAACATAGGATTAAATACAAACATTTTTTTTACTAATATTTAAATATATAAATAAAGTTTACTTTCCGGTTTCCTTAAATTTCACCTTTTGTTAGTTATAGAATTTGTGATTTTAGTCATGTCAAATAAAATTCCAGAACAGTGTTCACGACTCTTCAAAGGATTTTGATCAAAAATTTAAGAGTATTCATAAAGAGCGTTAAAGATAATTGGTATTCACATAAGGCGAATAACAGTAATTATAATCCCATAGCCATTACAGTAAAACCGATTGCATGAACACCTTGATATAGCGAAAAACCTGCGTCTAAGAACATTTTTTTCAAGAACGGATACAATTTGACTCAAAATTACAGATCTAAATTGCAAACCTGTGAATCTTTATTAAAAACATGCTAAAAATGGTTCCGAAACTTGCCAATAAGAACATTTTAGTTTAAAAAAAAATGAATTTCTAACAAATTGTCGAAAAAGTAGTTCTGCATGCGTGCTTAAGCTAGATTTAAAAATTCCTGTTTTCTCCCGATTCGCACGTGTCTAAATGATTTTTGAATGTTTTTCAGTAGCTATAGATTTTAAGAAAACAAGATTCTAAGAAAATGATTGTCATTGGGAAAAATTGAGTTAATTTGTAATTATGAAGGAACTATTTCTCAAAACTAGAGACGTCAAAGTTAGCCGACATCAGATATCGAACATTTTTGAAAGGAAAGAAGAGATTAAAAACACATGATAAAATGGAGGAGTAAATCCATTCAAGCGAGCAAAAAGAGAAGCAATTAATTTCAGTTTAACTAATTAATTAATGGCAAAGTATTTCAACGATTTTGCTTAGCACGCTCTAAGAATCTACTGGTAACATGTCCATTGCTGAGAATTTTAATGTTTCCAAAAAAACAATAATTTAGGTTTGCCTTTCCTCCAGACTTTTAAGAATTTAGTACCGTTGGATGATAGATGTGAAATTGTATGTGACAAAGGTACTTGTGCCAATGAAACTCATTAAGAAGAATGCATTTTTGAGCCTGACCTTACAATTGCTGTACCATGAAGAATGATAAGATACCTGAGCTAGCCTATTATATCAATTAAACGTCTTTTGTTTAGAGTGCGTATCATTTGAATTATCTACGATTCAGGACAAGATCTGGGAGGGTAGGCTGAGGGATATAGAAAGGATAAAACATAATGATGTCAAAACATTTAAAAAAAAATTATAATAGCTACAGTTTCTTCTTATATTTTGTCTACAAATGAGCCAAACTTGAATTTTGTTTATCTATCTGTGTGGGTTTACTTTCCTTTGGTTGAATGTAGACACCTGATATAGACAAAACTACCCACAGGGTCACGTTAAAATATAACAGTTTTTACTGCACATTAAAATTTTTTATGAACCAGTTTATTTGGGTGACACACATTGCCAGGGTCAAAACCTTATTAAAAGTTCGAGTTCTTTTTTAAAGCTATAAATCAATTAAATAAAATTTAATTTTTAATTATTTAAATTTTTTATTTAAATTTTATGTTCCTTTAAATTGTGTCAAAGACCAAAAAAAAAAGGAAAAATAATATTTTTATTTTTGATGCTGGTGGGAAACAACTCACAGAACAAAGCTTAAGCAAAGTTAGAGCCAGGGGCAATTGATATTTACCATTGTGAAATTTACATTCAAACTATTCAACTTTTCTTGTCATTAAAGCAGTTTAAGAAATAAATCTCAAACAGGAAATTACTAATATCCTGTTGAACAACTGTCTCATAAACTTGGTTTGAATATTTTAGTTACTTTTTTTAAACGTAAATCTTACAGCTTAAGAAATAAATTTCTGTAACAAGAAATTACTAGCAAAACGTTCAATAAATTTTTTAAAGATATTTTTAATTACTTTTCAAACTTAACAAAATTTTTCTTAAATATTTTTAATTGTCACAAAAATAAAGTTCTGATTAAGATGATGCTAATTTAGTTTGACAGTTTAAAAGATTTTTCAAATAGGTTTAATTGAATTTTAAAAAAATATACTAAAGTATAAAATAAAAGTACTTAAAATGTAAAAGTAAATAATTATAGTTTATAAATTATAACATTACATGCCACGATCGCAATAAATTGGATTTTGTTAAGATTATCTTGCTGGAAAACAAATTATTTCCTTGATTTATTTGTAATGCTGCTGCTTCTTATTGGTGTTGACTTAATGTCATGAATTTGATTTGGTATTATTTTGTTTTATTGTTATTGTTTGTATTTTTTTAATTATTGTTATTGTTTATATTATTTTGAATCATTGTTATTGTTTGTGTTGTTTTATTACGAAGTACCGAGCTTTCCTGAAAATAAGAAAGTCTGTAAAACATATTTATAACATATTTACAACATATTTACAACATATTTTCAACATATTTACAACATATTTTCAACATATTTACAACATATTTATAATATATTTACAACATATCTACAACATATTTATAACATATTTATAATATATTTACAACATATTTACAACATATTTACAACATATTTATAATATATTTACAACATATTTACAACATATTTATAATATATTTACAACATATTTACAACATATTTATAATATATTTACAACATATTTACAACATATTTACAACATATTTATAACATATTTTCAAGTGCAACATTCTACCGACCCATCTATTAATTTATGTCATATGTTATGATATATGTATTAATATATGTATTAATATTGATATGAATTAATATTGATGTTGTAAAAAATTATTACGTTTCAGGAGTAAGGTTCGTCATTTTATTTATTTATTTATTAATTTATTATGAGTAGCACAACTGGAGAATATTAGGATACTTATATCATTCCATTAAAAAATTAAAAAAAATTATATACATTTAGTCAACGCCGTTATGCCATTTTCTGGAACACCGTCGTAAATCTCCAAACCATGAATTGTGGACTAAATTTCCTCTGCATCAATGTCTAGCAGAACCATTGGCCCCAATTTCTCCCTTTTAGTAATAGAAAGAGAAAATATATTTTTTACAAAAAGAAATCTCTTCTTAAACGAGAACTTCATAGCAGTGCGTAGGAAACACAAATGTCAGTGTTTTTTTATAAATTCTTCATTCTCATGTTTCTAGGCTGCACAAAGTTTCCAACTTCTTCCCAAAGCCGTTTTATCTTCATTTTCAAGCTTAAAAATTGTCATCTATTATGTGTGCCTTTATGATCATGGAATAGCTTATTTCGCGCAATATCAAAAGTCTGGAGAATAGCAGATAATCCTATTATTATTATTATTATTTGATCTACTTAATACAACATTTATTTATAGTGGTTTAATGAGACTGTTGTCTGTGCGATAAACAACTCTAAGCTACTTACGTATTCCTATCTCCGCAAGGAAGTTCCTCATGTCTTTATTAAATAGAGTGCTAATAATAACATACCAAGACAGATATCTTTGGCCTCCTTAGGAAACAAGCAGCAAATTCTGGCTAAGGCTGACTTTTGGGGAAATATGGTATTGCGATGTTCAATTAACAAATATCTAATATCATATCATGATAACGATTAATTTAGGTTTGAATTGATTTAATTGTTAATCTTTATCAAGATTTTACATTATGAACGTTGATTGAATTTTCCTTAAGAATAACTGAGATGAATATTTATTTTGTTCTTTCATTCTGTTTAATTCAGTTTCTTACTTATAAGTAGCATTAAAAAAAAGAGAATCTGATCAGCTGTTACATTATGGACCATATCTGCTTAATTGACTTAATTTTTAACAAATTAAAAAAATCGAAATATTTAAAGCCTAAATGTTATTCCGCATTTAGAAAATGATGTGAAATGTTACAAATATTAACAAAGATGAAAATGAAACGTATTTGTTAATAAATTATATAGAATAAAATTACTAGTAAATAATAAAAATAACTTTAATTCATAACTCGGTTTTTATAAACTTTTATTTTGATTTGATGGAAACGTAATTTCCAGACTCTCCAGAGAAAAAAAAACCTCTGATGTTCTCGATGAAAGAGCGGGTTTTCTGACGAGTTAAAAAGGTTAACGTCGATGATGGTGATGATGATGATAATGGTGACTGGCGATGGCATTTAATTAACTTCATTGCATTGGTTGCATTGTGATTACAGATTATCCCTCGCCTTGGAAAACCTTATTCATTTCCTGTTTTATGAGATTTTCATAAGAAAAAGGTATAACTATTATGAAATTATAAATTTATTATGATGGAAATTCAAATAACCATTTTTTATATTCTGATTGGATTAAAAATTAATGTCAAACATTGCTTCAATGACAACCGTGCATTTCAAATCCACTTTACGTAGGTGGATGTAACAATAGCAATGACGACACAAAATCATGATTGCTTGACAGATTATTTTGGCTAACGCAACTAATTAGTTTTATCAATTTAATTTTAACCAAATAAATTTATTAACACTTTATTTATTTTAGTATCTTTGAAAGATGTCAGTCAGTTCCATAAAACACTTTTTCAGCAAATCCCTCAAAAAATAGGTATTTTCCCTTGCGTGGTCTTATTACAAATTAATTTAATTTTATTTTAATTAAGATCCCCCAACAACAAACAACGAACACCCACATTAATGTTACCCGAAAATAAATATTTATTACGAGGATACGGCATAATTATATTTATTATGAAGACATGAAGTTTAATATTTAGAGGGAATGATAATTATATTTATCATGAGATTATGAAGTTAATATTTATTGTAAGGACATGTTAGTAATATTAGGGTCAATCTTTGGTTTCGCTTCAGTGGGATTGCGATTGCACTCATATCCAGTGTTGTGCAGTATCGAATTACATGTAATTCGTTACTGTAATTAATTACATTTTTGGTAATTTGTACTTGTAACAATTACAAAAAAAATTTTGTACTCTTACTTGTAACAAATTACTATTTTTGGTCATACTTTTAATTCGTTACCTTTTTGGCGCAAGACGTTACAAAGTAACATAAACAACATTTTAAATTAGTTTAATTTTATTTTAAAAAAATTTAAATTCTAGATTGTTATTCTTTGGTTCGTTCGAGAACCTTCCCCTTCCCGATCATCGCTCTTTTGTTATTGTGGTTATCGCCGGTCGTTTTTGTTTTAAATCGGAAATTGTTGATAAGTCATAGTCGAAGCTTTTTTAATATATAATATTTTATACATATAATAATATAAGATTTAATATATCGTAGTATGGATTCATTTGAAGCCATTTTTAGTGTCGTTAGCGAAGATAAGAGGAACAAGGGTGAAGATAGTCCGTGGCCGTATTTGAACAAAATGTTCAGATTTCAATCAAAGGAAAATCATATAAGTATGCATGCCTACTCTGCCAACAGAAACAAAAACTACATGTTCAGCATATGAAGGTTCTTCATCTAACTTGAAGAAGCACGTGGAACGCATGCATCCAACAGAAGTTAAGGAATAGGGTATATCTGTTGCTAACGATTGTCAAGCTTGATGAGAAACTGGTAGCCAAAGTAGCATCTTCTAATGCAGCAAAGATGGACGAGCTTTGAGCTCTCGTTCATCTGATGCTGACAGTATTTAAGACAGTTTCTTCAATTGCAGAAGGTCAACTGATATTCTGATGCAGTACCTTCGAGACCGATCAGATGACATGAACATTATTACTGGAAGCGATACCCTGAAGAAATTATTTATCCAGTTGAACACTCCTCTGCCAGCTAGTGCAGCTGTTGAACGTTTATTCAGCTCTTCTGGTATGACAAAGAACAGCTGAAGAACCATAATGAGTGACAAACTATTTGAGGACTTAGTTATGTTAAAAATTAACAAAAATTTGTGATTGTAATGTAATAAATAAAAAAAAACACCAAAAGAATGCATTAGTTCAAATGTTATTACTTAATGACTGTTAGCAGTAACTAGCAGTTAATACCAGTAATTGTTTTAACGATAAGAGAAACAATTCCTTTTAAATAATACGGAATGATGTATGATCACAATAATGGCGGCATCAAAGTTACTTGTAATTTTTACTTAAAAGTAACTTTTAGACGCTGTAACTTTTAACTTTTACTTGAGTAAATTTTTGAGACAATACTCTTACTTATACTTAAGTAGCTTTTTGAGGTATTACTTTTACTTGTAACTAGTTTCCGAAATGAGGTAATTTTTACAACACTGCTCATATCTATGTTTTTATCAACTATGGAGGAAATCGATAACAAACGGCTTTTAATCTGGAATGTACATTTTCAATTTTCAAATATTTTCAAGAAAGAGAAACATAAATATCGAGACTTTCTAAACAAATTTCCATTCATTTTTAGATTTTTTTTTTAAATCCAGAGATTTATTTTTCAAATGAGAATAAAGAGACAAAAATTAGATTTAAACTTTAATTTATTTGCGTAATTATTTAAGTTACTTAAAATATTTGTCACATCTTATTTTCAAAATCGTGTTTAAATCCTTAGAATTTTTGCAACACATTATTGCCAGAATTCAAGTTAATGTAACGAATTTACCAGCAAATAATAACAAATAATGCCATCATAATAAAAAATTAACTCATTTTTAATAAGTGATTTAAATAGTTTAATTACAACATAATTAAAGAAATCAGTAAACTCCAACAATTTATTTCTATTTATATATTTCAAAAATATTATGGATTTTGATAATGAAATTGGCATCATAAATACATTAGAAATTTCTTCAATGATACCTTGGATAAGGATGATGCCTTTGATGGCGCTGTCCGTCATTTCTAGACCTGGAATTGTAGTCTCGAGAATATTGGCTCGGCGCATTATTATGAATTTGCTGTCCGTAATTGCGATTGTATCCCGTAGAATTGTTTGGATGACTTTGATGTCTGGAATACTGGTTGAATCCGTCTTGCTGACTCGGATACCCTTGTCCGTAGCCCTGGCCGTAACCCATGTGTTGGTTGGGATACCGCCCAGAGGAGTTCTGGTGATGAAAGTTCGTCAAGGCACCTCTATTAAAATCGTGAGTATTATTGGAGTGATTTCTGGACGAACCCTCTCCACGACCATGGCGAACATCATGATGTGTCTGTTGAGGTACTCGACCATGATTTAAACTTCCTCTGAGCATTCTTCTTGCTGCTGAAGAATCGTGAGTATTCGAATATTCATTGTTTTTGGCAAACCTCCCTCCATTATTTTCAATGCCTGCAGTTAACTGTGGCTCTGGGATTTTTGCGTTTGGCAGCAATTTGGCCGAGAATGTAAAATTTGGATCATATTGGGGATTCAAGAATTTGACGCAGATGGTTTCATTATGCGTGCAGTCATCCAACCGCGGCAAAGGAGATCTGACAACATTTCCGGGTAAAACCACCAACTCATCACACCAAATGAGGCCAGCAATTCCTCCAGTCAGGGAAACATTCAAATGAATCTTTGTCTCATCATGACCGCCTTCGTATAAGGCTTCAAGTGAAGTAAATGACTTGTGCTTATTATTAACAAACAGCATCTCATCGCCAAGAGAATTCCTCCTTTGTTCATCTTCTGTCAGGTCCGCATAAACAGTCTCAAGTGTGGCCAGCAAGCGTTTCTCATCAACAAAAGGCAATAGTGCCACGCCTTGCCATGCTTGTTTCTTTCCATTAAGATCAATCTTAAAATCATTTGGATAAAAGTCAATGATTTTGGAATCGTCTCGATACATAAGTTCCTGCCAAGTTGGAGGTAGAAATTTTTTACTGGCAGCTGGAAATACAGCCATGAGCTGTTCGAGTGGTTTGAATGGTTTGGTATCCAATGGGAAATTGATAGTCTCACTCGCAATGTTTCCAAAGTCCGATGCAAAGGGTGCGTAGTGATAAGGAAAGTACCAGTTCCATGAAGGACATCCCTGGTAATAATAACGAAGAACCCAACAAATACCGAGTATGTATTCGTTGGCAACTGTACTCCTAAAAGTGCGATCATCTGCAGCAACGCTGAACTTGTTCATGTAATATCTGTCTTTCCAGCCATCTTCCCACAGTCGGACACTATCGTCAGGTTCGTCGTCGTCTTCATCCAATTTTCTTTTTTTGCTGTTTCTTTCCTGATTGTCATTAGGGTGAGATTCTAGTGATTCTTTCTTTTTGTAATCATTATTGTGATTTCCTGATAATTCAGCTTTAAAGATTTTCTGCCTTTCATCTTTTATGAAGCTACTGTTTAAAGTGTCGTTCTTGACATTCTTGCCTAAAGGCACAGGTGCAAAAACTCCTGTGGGAATGGAGGCAGGAGCGTCGTTTGATTTTTTCTGTCTCTTTCTGTTTTCGTCTCTTTGTTTAAACATTTCTTCTGTTTCTTTTCTCTTCTTGAAAATCGCATCTTCCATTTCTCCGAGATCGGTTAACATCAGTTGCACTCTGTCCAAGTGTACATGGCCGCTGTCAGTCAGATATCCCTTGGTCTTGTACAGTACCCTTTTCCACAGTCCAATCAGTCGGTCAATAGCCCCTTCTCTTATCTCCAATGAGGGCAAATGTGGAAGAAAATCATTTCCCACGAAGAAGCACATCAAGACCCAGTCATCAATTGCTCTCTCGAAATCCTCCTCAAATGGAAGATTGACAATCATCAATTCTTTGAAAAGATATTCTCGCAGGATACTCAAACGCAAAAATATAAATTCTTGTTCCGATGCAACGGATGACACTTTCTCGTCAAATTCCCCTTCTTTTTCTTTTGCTGCGCCAGTGCATTCGACCATTTTATGGCCAGTCTGACCACATATTTCACAAGCTCTTTCCTGATGAGGTTTGAATTCTTCTCTGATGATTGTGAAGTTGGTCTCGTGCGTTGCAAGACCTAACATTATGAGATCGGCATCAGCACCGCACAAGCAATGCCTCGTATTTGGATCGTGATTCGGTTGAGCTCTTTGACGTCTGATGTAATCCATAATCTTGTGCTCTCCTTCCCCTGGCACGTTTGCATCTGACAGAACGACCATGATTTGCGACCAGCCAGGATCACTGTTCATCTTGACGTGTATGTAATACCTGAGGCATTCAGCCAAGCGAGACATGAACTCCGTTCCTGGAGTGATGCAATTGCTGTCGAAGTGTTGCGTCTCAGGCTTGTCGGGTTCAATTTCAATGCCTCTTGCTTTTAATTCTGCTATGACCTTCGCTCGTTCATCTCTCTTCTCAACGGTTTCTTTCGATGCCCTGAATCTCCTGGATCGCTGTTGGTTCATTTTGGCTCTCGGGGCCACGCCATCGATGGCCATGTACAAGAGTTTCCTTGGTCTGACGATGGCAACCAATCTGTCGATGTATTCAAAGATTGCTTCCATCATCTCATCTTCGTTGTTCGGGGCTGGTCTGTTCTCCGGATGACAGCATGGATGGATAATACCGTTCATGTCC
The DNA here is from genome assembly GCA_021613335.1 of Whitmania pigra. Lineage (NCBI taxonomy): Eukaryota > Metazoa > Annelida > Clitellata > Hirudinida > Haemopidae > Whitmania > Whitmania pigra. Next base: position 885,814 of record JAJTWR010000281.1, on the reverse strand, counting down.
AAATATAGGTTATCCAATTCAAAGCCATTTGGATTGGGCTGTGTTGTGTCGATTGGTATCTTGACTCCATCAATAATCTTGGCTTTCTCTTCCCTACAGTGGACCACCACGAGTGGGTACTTTCTGCTTAACCAACGGAAAAATGCTGGAACCCCCATCGCCCAGTTCAATGCTTTTTAAGCCTACTCGTTACTTAAGAGATTATGAGATAAGAGATTTTTAGATGGAAACAAAAATCGAGTTTATTTGAACAGAATTTTTCAAAATTTCGACTGATAGTTTAGAGACGCGATTGATCGTCCCTCGAACAAACAAAAGATACTAAATATAATACTCTGCTAAATAAATTTTTAATTAATTTATTACCCATATTTTAATTATTTTTTACTAATATTTGAAATGTTTAATCTGTTATTGCATTCAATTTAAAGAAAAAAAAGATTTGAATGTTTTTAATAAAACATTTTTGTTTGTTTTCCGCTCTATAATTAATAAAATTTTATTGCGCTCTTATTTCACTCCTTGAGTAAAATAACTTTCATTAGAAGGATATAAAATAAGAAAGGACGAAATTATTTTTGACCAAATATTAACGCAATATTATTATAACAATATTAATTGTATATATGAAAGAAAACGACCTAAATAAAATTTTCTAGAGTTTTGCTGAAAGATGATTGAAGTTTGAAAATACACAACTTGCTTTTAACAAATGTCAACGAAGATTTGAAAATAACTAATTTGCCGTTAAGCTTTCGATTTTCTCAATCTTAGCCTAACTGTTTTAATCTTGTTTTGTTTTAATAACATTTACAATAACAATTTACAAAATAACAACAACATTTAAAAAACATTGAGGTAGAATCACCGCTGCAGAAGTGCACGTGTTGATGTCAGAGAGGTTTCATTTTTTAGATTTTTCCGAATGCGTGAATCTGCGTCGTCTTTGTTGACAAGAATGTCGGAAGGAAGTAATGTCAGTTGAAAGAGGATGAGTTGATTGTGTTGACACAAAGTAATCAATACACTGTTAACATATTATTATTGCACTATTAATACACTATTAACACACTATTAATACATTATTATTACAATTTCCATTTGGATATAATTCTGAACTTATTAAGTCAAGGGTGAATAAAGTTTTAAAACTTAAAAAAAAAGAAAGTAATTAGTGATGCTTTAATAGATTCACTACTTTTAAATGAATTCTTTTAAGGCAAATATAACTGTGATTCTTAAACCCCTTTTAAGTTCTATATTGTTATTTAATGGACATTAGTAATTTTTAATTTAAAAAATCATCGTCTCTAAACAATTGCTCCATAATTAATTAATTAATTTATTTATTTATTTAGTCCAATTGCTGCAAAATAATTAATGTATTTTTGGCAAAATAAGATACATGAGACGAGAAACACGAGGCAGGTCATTCTTGATTCATTGGGTGTTCATTTCTCCTTCACGATGAAGTTTCATCATTTTCTCCTAAAAGCACCATTGTGGAGGAAATATGTATTCTGTGTAATATGTCAATAATAATGATAATGACATAATAATAATAATAATAATAATAATAATAATAATAATAATAATAATAATATAATAATAATAATAATAATAATAATAATATAATAATAATAATAATAATAATAATAATAATAATAATAATAATAATATAATAATAATAATAATAATAATAATAATAATAATAATAATAATAATAATAATAATAAGAAAAAATATTAATAATAACAATAACACTAATAAAAATAATACCAAGTAATATCAATACAAAATTAGATCATAATCAGACTTCATTGTTTTTACTTGCAAGCCAATGAAAATAGAATTTTTGTTCTAGTTGATTGAGTTGCATGCCAACTAAGAAGGCTGATACGAGATGATTTTCCTTGTTTACTGGAAATCGAAGACTTCTTCGTTAAGTACATCCGTTCATTTTTGAGTAGTTGTTTTATGGATTAATAAATATCGGAATTTTAATCGGAATTAATAAACAAAATATATTGAAAGTGCAATTGTATTCATATTCAATTTAAACTACATCGAATAATTGTTCAATTCGAGATATTTTTATAAAAAACTTTTAAAAAATATAAATTTAAATATTTTATTATTTCAATAAAACAATTATTTTAAAACATGATAATAAAAAGAAAACTTTAAAAAAACATTATTTATGAGTTCTGTGACATTGTCTTGACACGCAAAACCTAGTTATCAAATCATTATCTTGAAATCAAACAAACGATAAAAAATATTTTGATGAAAGTGAATTTTATTTTATTTTTATTAAACGTTTTAAAACAAAATATAAATTTAACTGATTTATAAAATAATTTCTTAATCAATAAGAGTGAAAAATGACTTTTTTCAAGAATAAGAAACTCGCTGCAAATTGCAAAACAATTCCTTCAAATAAATATTAATCTGGAAAGATTCGTGAGTTTTGAGAATATTTTTAAGCATTTCATCTTTAAAATGATGACGTAATTCAATTCTTAACGGTTTAGACTTTTAAAATCGATTTTAATGCTTTGTATTATAATATTTCATATTTTAATGTTTTATATCCTTAAAAAAGAATCACAAATTGTTTCTAATTAAAAAGTGCTTATATGGATAAATATGCTTTCAATCAAATCAGAAATGATTGATAAATGTATTTTCTATCAGAGCAGAAACATCATTAAACTCTAAAAAGTCAGTCTTGTTGTTAAAAATATCTTTTGATAATGAAATTCGAATTCAATTTTATCACCACGAAACCATGAAAATCGTTCTGCTTCAACAATTCTTTTTCCTGCAAACGCCTCCAGAATTTTCAAGGAGCCTCGCAAAACAGACAATCCATTACCACGTCGAAATTAAATAAAACCAACAGTAAAAACCCACAAGGAAGGAAACATATGGCGCCACATAAATGAACTGTTAACATTATAAAACCACAATTATTTCATTTATGTCATAATTCCTCTCGGTGGCACAGAACCTTGAGCTCATAAAAACACTCACAAGTAACTTGCCGACCGCAATTATATTAAGTAAATTGCCTCGAAGATAATCTGCTCTTCAAGATATTGTCAGCAGAAACAAATAAAAAAATAATAAAAATTACAAAATGTTATAAAACTCGAACTGTGGCCTAATAAAGAACAACGTTGAATTTAAGTCGTAATTTAAATGTCAAATTTTAATTCATCCCATGCAATATATATTTCTTAAGAAATATATTTTCATCATACCGCCACACAATTGCATGGTTTTGTAATTGTATGGTTATATAGTTGTATGATTGTATAAATTATACAGTATAATTATGATTTGCATGAGCGCATGATTGTATGATTGTGTGGTTGTATGATTGTTCTTCAATTGTCAAAATGACCGGTTTTCAATTGTTAAACTCGCTCGAAATTGTTCTCGTTCCTTCGTGTTTGCGTGGATGTCGTTATCGATAATTTACTTTTGTATTTTTTGTCATTTACAATTAAGAAATTAACAGATTCAATTACAAAATAAATTCTTAATTTTTAAATAAACTCTTAATTTTTAAATAAATTGTTTATCATATTCATATTATTGTTTTTATAAATTTTAATTAATTTATTTATTTTTCAACTTTGGTCACAGAATAGTTCCACCTCTTTGATGATCGATTGTTCTCGATCTAACAGAAAGACAGTTGAGCAAAAGCCACAAATAATGGCAGCAATAAACCAAACTAAACCCCCATAGCTCGCCAACAAAAATTAACTACATTCGTTAAATATTTGTAGGTTAGGATTTATTCACTTATTTATTTGTTAGGTTTTCATTAAATTATGTTTCTATATATTTTATTTATGTTGTCCTTCATTTCTTATACAAAATATTTTAGATTTAAATTAATAAAAATTGGAAAATATTTCGCTAGGATCACCAGTTTTTGATTAAGTTTCTATGGCAACTCTATTGTGGAATGTTAAATTTGACATCATTTCAATTTTTTTTGTTATAGTTTATAAATTTCTGGTTTTATAATCAACAAATTTCAAAAGATAGAACAGGTTATTGGTTGATTTTCAGTTTAAAAAAAGAGTTACATTGTGGCATGCCATAGCCAGTGTTAATTATATTAACTATAACTGTAACTGAAAACTCTATTAACTGATGAAAACCAAATCAGCTAACGCTAACTATAAGTATAACTGAGTGCACATAAATAACTGTAATTATAACTTTTACTCGAAAGTAGTAACTGGTTAACCGAAAAGTCCGATCACTTAACTGAACATTTTATATCAGCATGGTTTTATTTTGTAAAAAACGATTTTCCGCAGACTTTAATATCATATAGTGTCGTTTTGTTAGCCGTCACTCCTACTGAAAATTTTAGCGATATTTGGTGTCTACGGGTGTTTTGTAAAACAGGATATGGCTGTAAGCAATGTAAACATAAAGTTAATATTGCATTACAAATTGCTTAATAAACTTTAGGTAAATTTCAAATTTAAGAATATTGTAACCAAATTTGTAACCCTTTATAAGGAAAAATTAAAATAAATAAATTCAAATAATGGCATAGTATGATTTTATTCAAGGTTGTTAAATCTTGGTTTTGAAAATTTATTAAAATTGCAATAAAAAAAAAAATAAATATGAACAGTTTCAAAAAAGTATATAGAATCGGATATTAATCTAAACATTTTTTAGCTATATTTACAAATCACAAACTCTTTTTTTATAAAAAATAATGAAAATAAAATTGTGTTTTCTAATTGATTTATAAATTAAACTATTTTTAAAGAAGCCAATTTTATTTCTGACCAAACACCGCAAAAAAAATTGTGTGTGATATGTACGGAACTAGCTAATTTGATAACACGAGAGGTAGTAGCAATGTTAATCAGAAATGTGATGTACTGGCATCGAGATCAGCCACGTGGTCAGCCATTGCACGTACGCCCTTGCCAATGGTCGATATACATGGCGACATAACCAGGTCCTTCGAGAACTATGTGAGGCCGCAAAAGCAGCAGTCTCCAAAGCAAACTCGCACACGATCGCAAAACAGCGAAGGATTTACCTCTTTGCAAAAAGAAATAAATGTCAAACTTCAGGCAAGATATTCTTGCAGAGGCAACCACTGGACTGTCGCAGCCGACTTAAAAGGGATAAGGCACTATCCCCAGGTACTGATAGAAAGTGGCAAGAGGTCGGTATGAAATCATACTGCGGATGCTTACTGGACGAGTACCAGCATGACCCGGTTATGGCAGAAGAAACTGTGCAACATTTCAAATAGTCATCCTTGGTCCCCTTGGAAAAAGCTGATATGACATCTCTGAAGTCAAGGCTGTTTGCAGTCCAGTGAACCAATGTAAATGCATTTTGCGTAATTATCATAAAAAAAAGAAAAATATAGATTAGTTTATAAGGCATTAACGATGAGCTTTTCTCAGTCAAAGGTTAGTCCTGTTATAGAAAACAACTCTTCGACTGGCACTGAACTGACTGAATGTCGAGTAAATTGTCGCCAGCTGGGGGAGTATCCTTAATTGTCTATGGCTTCTCTTCCAAAAAGGGCAATGTTTGTTTAAAATATTTAGATACCGATAACAAGTTAAGCATGTCGTGATATTGACAAGTATGAACTGGCACATATTTTATGTTAACGAATCAAGCGCTTAAAACTGGCTGCTATGAATGCAATCGAATTTGACTTTGCTGTAAAATCAGCGACGACTTAGGATTTACAAATCGGAGGCGGCTGCAATATTATTCAGCTTAGCTCAGGCTTAACTGTAAATCGACTCGGCGGCTCCCATGTCTAACTTGTGTAGCAAATGTTTTAAAGATTTTGATTAGTATTTTCAGCTGCTCGTCTTCTGGATTAGAAAACTATTCAAACAAAATCTAATCAGAGAAAAGTTGATTAAGAGACTGCACTTAAAAAAAAATACATTTGCAAATGTCTTGTTTTTCGTTGTAGTTCCGTTGACAAGTTTAAAAAACTATGTGTTTCATTTAATTATGACTGACAATTTTCATTTCGTGTGGAAACATCACAAATCTTGTTTCAATTCGCATTTTCAAAATATAAAAAATATTTAATATTAAGGAAATAGTGTTTATTATAATATTTACAATTAGAATTTAAAAATATGTTATCTCCTGTGCGCAATTAAATCATATCAGAGTACTTGTTTAAATAGCATTATTAATATAAAAATAATTAATATATATTATAATATATAATAATTATATAAATTTAATATAGTAATAATAATTACCACAATTCATTGAGCTGTAAATTAACAAAAATAACAATATTAATGTCAGTAGTATTTACAATTAATAACAATTATTCTTATTTTATTACATAAATTATTAATGAAACGATGAATTAAAACTATTTTCCAATGTCACGTCTGTGGACAACTTTTACTGAACCTTGAGTTAAAGCAGAAATTGAGGAGAATTGTTGGGGTGAACTGTAGAGGTGAATTGTTGGGGTGAATTGTTGGGATGAAGTGTAGTGGTGAATTGTTGAGATGAATTGTTAGGTAAAGTTATTATGTGATTTGCTGTTTCGACTGATGTTGCGGAACGTTTCTTCAGAAAGTTATTTTAAACTTCTATTTCTGCTGAAGAGTGTATTTTCGACGAAAACGGGAAATTAAAAATAAAGCTTGATCAGCAAGCAGAATTTATTTAAACCTGAAATTCCAGTTTAAGTGTGACTGAAAAAAGGATTTATGGTAAATGTCATTTTAACTCCATAATTCCACGAAACCCATAAATATTAAGTATTCTTGCATTATCAACAGCTTTGAGATCAGCGAATGAGAAACGAGAAGGATTTGTGACGTTTGCATCTCAATAAGGTCATTAACATAATCTTTATAAATCATAGTTGCTTTTTGTGATTTGCTAACCTCTTGTTATTGCCTTTTGTAAAAAAATAACATAAAATAAGATTTTAAAAATGTTTTAAATAACAAAAAATTTGACTGTGTTAATATTAGCGTTTTTAAATAATGTTTTATATTAAATGAATACAAATGTGATGTCAGTTATTTAAAATATTATTTCCGGGCAAATCCGATTAATTTAATTTTGAACACGAATCCATTTTTTTTGAGAAAGTAAATAAAAATAACATTAATAATAATTAATAAAATTTTCCTTCATCGATTTGAATTACATTTTCATCCAACGATTTCATAAAGAGCTCCTCAATTTTGCCGAAACAACAATTGGATTTATTATTATTATTACGTCTTTTCTTAGAAATAAATTAATTAATGTAATATAATTATTAATTACATACAACATAGTAAACATTTAATTACATAATATTATTTAACAATATATATTTAAATATATTATATAATTAATGATAATATTGACATGTCTGAAAAATGATTGCATGCAATGATGTTAAGCTTCAATTTGTGATACCGCACATAAAATTTTAGAAAATGAATTTCAAATGTTCAGAAACCTAGAAATATTTTGAGAATAATATGTTCCATGTTAGATAAATGATGTTAATCTGGTCCATTTTTCTCATTTATGTTAAAAATTTATGTAATTCATGAAGGATGAATTATTTTTTTAGGGCTCTAGCACGTGGTAAAATATTTTTTTAAAAGTCGAACATCAAAAGTTAAAAAATTTTGTAAAGGTCCTCCCTTGGATGAAATATGATTTATAAAGGTCGACCAAAATTATAAAATTTTTTCAGGGGTTTGACGCTGCATTAATTGGTTTGTTAGGGATCTACCACGGGGTGAAATATTTTTGTAAAAGCCTATGAAAAATTATGATTTTCAGGGGTCGACCAAAGATTGAAATTTTTTGTTGGTTCTATGCGGGATGAATTAGTTTGTTAGAGGTCTATCACGGTATGAGAAATTTTTGTAAAAGTCGAACATGAAAAAATCAATATTTTTGTAATGGTCCCCCATATGAAAAATTATGATTTTTAGGGGTCGACAAAAGATTGAAATTTTTTGTTGGTTCTATGCGGGAGGAATTAATTTGTTAGGGGTCTATCACGGTGTGAAATATTTTTGTAAAAGTCGAACATGAAAAAATCAAAATTATGATTTTCAAGGGTCGACCAAAAATTGAAATTTTGTTATGGGATGAATTAGTTTGTTAAGGTTCTAAGACGGTGTGAAATATTTTTGTATAAATCGAACATGAAAAAATCAAAATTTTTGTAATGAAAAATTATGATTTTTAGGGGTCGACCAAAAATTGAAATTTTGTTATGGGATGAATTAGTTTGTCAGGGGTCTATCACGGTGTAATATATCTTTGTAAAAATCGAACATGAAAAAATCAATAATTTTGTAATGGTCCCCCCTATGAAAAAATATGATTTTTTGGGGTCGACCAAATATGGAAATTTTTTGTTGGTTCTATGCGGGATGAATTAGTTTGTTAGGAGTCTATCACGGTGTGAAATATTTTTGTAAAAGTCGAACATGAAAAAATCAAAGTTTTTGTAATGGTCCCCCCTATGAAAAATTATGATTTTCAGGGGTCGACCAAAAATTGAAATTTTGTTATGGAATGAATTAGTTTGTTAAGGTTCTAAGACGGTGTCAAATATTTTTGTAAAAGTCAAACATGAAAAAATCAAAATTTTTGTAATGGTCCCCCCTATGAAAAAATATGATTTTTTGGTTTCGATCATAAATTGAAATTTTGTTATGGGATGAATTAGTTTGTTAGGGGTCTATCGCGGTGTAAAATATCTTTGTAAAAATCAAACATGAAAAAATCAAAATTTTTGTGATGGTCCCCCCTATGAAAAATTATGATTTTTAGGGGTCGACCAAAAATTGAAATTTTGTTATGGGATGAATTAGTTTGTTAAGGTTCTAAGACATGTGAAATATTTTTGTAAAAGTCGAACATGAAAAAATCAAAATTTTTGTAATGGTCCCCCCTATGAAAAGTTATGATTTTTAGGGGTCGACCAAAAATTGCAATTTTGTTATGGGATGAATTAGTTTGTTAGGGGTCTATCACGGTGTAAAATATTTTTGTAAAAATCGAACATGAAAAAATAAATATTTTTGTAATGGTCCCCCCTATGAAAAAATATGATTTTTTTAGGGTCGACCAAAAATTGAAATTTTGTTATGGGATGAATTAGTTTGTTAGGGGTCTATCACGGCGTAATATATCTTTGTAAAAATCGAACATGAAAAAATCAATATTTTTGTAATGGTCCCCCCTATGAAAAAATATGATTTTTTTGGGGTCGACCAAATATGGAAATTTTTTTTTGGTTCTATGCGGGATGAATTAGTTTGTTAGGGGTCTATCACGGTGTGAAATATCTTTGTAAAAATCGAACATGAAAAAATCAAAATTTTTGTAATGGTCCCCCCTATGAAAAAATATGATTTTTTGGGGTCGACCAAAAATTGAAATTTTGTTATGGGATGAATTAGTTTGTTAGGGTTCTAAGACGGTGTGAAATATTTTTGTAAAAGTCGAACATAAAAAAATCAAAATTTTTGTAATGGTCCCCCTATGAAAAACTATGATTTTTTATGATGAATTAGTTTGTTAGGGATCTATCACGGTGCGAAATATTTTTGTAAAAGTCGAACATGAAAAAATTTTTTGGGGTCGATCAAAAATTGAAATTTTTTCATGGGATGAATTAGTTTGTTAGGGGTTTATCACGGTGTGAAATATCTTTGTAAAAATCGAACATGAAAAAAACAAAATTTTTGTAATGGTTCCCCCTTGGATTAAATATGATTTTCAGGGTTCGACCAAATCCTTCTCTGTATCATCGAATACTTTCTCTCTCCGGAAGGTAACCGGCTTTGCGAATCTGCATTCCCGTGCTCTAAAGTTTTCCTGTTGTATAATGGTACTGTTGAAGTATACATGCCCTGCGCATCAGCCTATTCATGGTGAGCTTTTGCACTGATTTCGTGGGATCAAATAAAGCCAATGGTGTCTTGAGATCAGTCACCAAGTTAAATTTTCTGCCGTTGTGATATGGATGGATTTTTTGTACCGCGATTATTTCCAGATTTTCTTATGAATTTTACTGCATCTGCTTTGGCTCTCGGACAAAAGCTTTGAAATGTTGAGTCTTTCCGATCCATCGGGTCAACGGTGAAATAATGCTGCTCTCAAACCTACCTCTGGTGCACCACATGCAATTCCAACTTGTAATTTCAGATCAAAGGGGGCCAATTGAACTCGTTTCAGCAGTAGTTCTTTCAGTCTATTGAATGATTATTCTTGATTCGGTTCCCAAAACCATTTGATATTGTTGCGAGTCAAAGAATATAGAGGTTCAGCAACAGTAGACAAATCCGGTATAAATTTATGGCAGAATTGTATCGATCCCAAAAGTGATTTTTGAAAATTCAGTTTTGAAGTATTTACTGGTCTGGACATATAAGCTTCTGCATCAACTTTTCCTCCAGGACAAATACCTTCTCTTGACAACATATGTCCAAGATAATCTCAAGATTCTTGTGCAAAACAACATTTCTGTTTGTTCCATTTTAAACCACTGCCTTGTAGTTTCTGTAGAGTATTCTTTAGATTTTGTAGATGTTCCTTTTCTGTTGCGCCTCCTATTAGTATGTCATCCAGGTATACCACCACTCCAGATAGGTCAAGTTATCCATGATTTCTTGACAATACCCAGCAATATTAATGCTTTAACAATATTATTCCTCCCCTAAACTAAAAGTATTTATTAAGTAAACGCTTTTTGTATAATCAATAAGTCGTAAATTGTATATTGCAAACTATCAGTCGTAACTCCTGAAATCAGAGCGAACGCACGTATCAAATTGACAAGTTATCAAGCTGCACAAGTAGGCTTGTAGTTTCTTGTTTAGTAGGCTTGTAGTTAGTCTCCAGATGCGACCAAGTACGCTAGCTACTTAACAATGTCCGTGACAATTATAAATCACATCCAATTCAACACAGCAAAACACGTCACACCCAGTAAACCGAAAACCAATATCACTTGATTCAAATTTTGCTTCAATTTTTTCAATTATTCAATTTTTTACAAATGTTAGATGTCATTTCATTTGTCACCGAAAAACTTTCTTAAACAATTTATATTCTTGAAATGTCAATTATGCTACAACTAATTATTCGTGGCATGTCGCTTTAAGCTTTTATGATTTTCTTCGTCATTTATTTATAATTAAAAGATTATTTACATATTTAAAATGAATAGTGGCAAAAACTCTCGCAAAATCTACTCGCATAATAAAATATAAGAAACAAAGTAAATAAATGAATAAAAATAAATGAATAATATTAAATAATATAACTAAATGAATAAATAAATCCATTAAGTAAAAACAAAATAGGCATAATATAATAACCAGCTGTTGTCACCTCAAACACATGTTACATGTTTTGCTTCAAACTCTTAAAATTGTTTTTGTAACTTAGCAATTTCTTCATAACTTGAGTCTAATGCTTGAGTTTTGATAACAAGTGAGTCTTGTTTTATATTTTCGAGCACAGAATTCAATTAATTAGTCTTATCTGGTAATGTTTTAATATTCACGCCTTAACAAAGAATTTCAAAGATCTTTTAAATGTTTGATCAGGAAATTGTTTCACAGAAACATCTTAAAACACAGGTTCTCTGAAATTCGTAAATAAATAATTTTCACGATTCTAAATTACGAAAAATACATTTCATTCGCTTGAAGATTTTATTTCTTGTTAATAGTCTTGATATAACCGAAGCTTTTAATTACACTTAAATATAATTATATTTGTATGATAATTAAAATTAAGCTAGTAATAATTATATATTTAAAATAACGTTTTATAAGAACCAACTCCGACTCTTTCATTGTCAGATTGGGAGATCGTTTTGATGAACAACTTGTAAATATTATTTTGACATTAAACTAGAAAGAATTTATGCAGATTTATATGCATTAAATCGGGCAATTAACGCGTTAGCAAACCTTCTTCGATTAAAATAAGTAAAGCTGCGATCAATAAGTTAAATTTTTAAAAAAAATTTTTAATTTGAAATATTTTTATCAAAAATTACAAGTCTCTTGTTCCTCCTATTTCCCTTTATTTGCGAAGAAAAAATGGCTGCAAGTAGCGATGGTTGGACGACTTTGGGATGCAAGTTTAGATTAAGCTTACGCCATGTGCAGTTCACAGCCTTCAATTACTAACCAGGAAAGCACTTGATGAATCTGGTGTTGTAACTGTCGTGTCAAAGGCACGAAAAATTGTTGGCCATTTCAGGCAGAGCCCTGCAAATGACAAGGGGCTTCAAACCAAGTAAGCTAAACTCAACCAGAAATCTGAGTTTCTGATGCAAGCTCGTTGTAGAGATGAATCGGAGATCAACAAAGATGGCTGAAGTTGGAATGGTGGCAAAACTGTGCACATGACTTGATTTCTAAGCTGGCATTCAAATACCTAGATTCGCCAGCAACCACAGTGCCATGTAAAAGCTTAATTACTTGATATGACCATGTCGCCCAGAAAACATAAACATTTTGCACCAGCGACTGGCTGAAAAAAGCCTTAAATTATTGTCTAAATACAATTTTTTATAAAAAATTTAAGTCTTGGGAAATTAATTGAATAATTAGTAATATTAATTATTTTACAAAACATTGTCCAAAAAATTGAAAATCATGAACAGACGACAAAAAGTTTGTTTCAGACATGAGCATTAACAAGTGTCATAGTTCAGTGAAAAAGAGTGAGTTAATTTAAATAAGGTATTGAACAACAGAATCATGTTTTTAATTCTTAAGATTTTATTATTTAAGAACAAAAAATATTCGAAATTTACACAACATACTAATTTTCATCTCTAATTTTCCTTTTTTAGTGTCCTCTTTTGATTCTTAAGTTTCAAAATATTTTTAACGTAAACAATTTTAAATCTCAAATATCTCTGGATTGCTAATGTTTAGGACAAAATAACTTATTCCAAAATAGAATGAGTTACTGTTAAATGTTGGCTTCAAATTATTTAAGACGGAAATATAAAAGACATTGTGTTGTAATAATATTATTTGTTTCAAGAAATTTCCAAAATCAATATTAATATTGTTAACATATAATTATTATTAATATTATTATAATATTATTATTATATAATATAATTAAAATATTAATTATTATTATTAATAATATTAATTTTTAACAATGATAATAACGGCTTTGACGATAAACTCCTTGTCATAATATAAACGCAGTCCATGAGTTTTTGAATTTCAAAACCAAATTACATTGAAAACAAAAAAAGGTCATAAAACTTTCAGAAACAGAGGAGTTTCCGCGAATTGCGATCGATGAGGTGTCCTTATAAAGCCACGCATTGGTCCAAAATCTAGGATCACATTTCGTCGCCAGTCAACTATTAAGATGACTGAGTGACTATTGTATTATTGTACACAAACCATTTTATAAATAATTTATATGTTACAGTGTATCATTGCATAAACACGTTGTTAATGTACTGAAATAATTAAAAAATTTAGTCATTTCGAAAGAATTCATTAATAAATAGAATTTCGTCCTGAGAACTTCAAAACAAGATGTTCAACACCACGGTTTTCCTGACACTGGAGAGATTCCACATGGAGATGAACATCTCTGACTTCAAATTCAAACAAGAATCTTTCATCGACGTCATCAGGGTTCCTTTCCATTATGCCACCTCCATCGTTCTCCTCCTCGGAGCTCTGGGCAACACCCTCAGCATCGTCGTACTTTCCTACAAATTCTCTCAAATGAGCAGGAACATCGAATCTCTGGAAAAACCTGCCTACGCTGGTCTTCTTGCCCTCGCAACCTCTGACCTTTTGTTCTGCATCGTATGCTTCTTCGGCATGATCCCTCCAAGTCTGCTGCCAAAAGGAGTTGAAATCTACCAGTTCTTCTACCGAGGAATCCTCTCACAACCCTTGGGAAACCTGTTCATATTCTCCAGTTCCTGGATTATGGTTGTCATATCTTCTGAGAGGTTCCTGGCAGTGTGGCACCCGATTTACGCTCGTCAGTTCCTCAAGCTCAGAAACAACGTTGCATCTTCCATGATCATCGTGTTTATTGCTCTGCTTTTCAACCTGCCCCTTTTCTTCTCCAACAACTTCTCAAAGAAAAACTGCATTCTCTCCAAATCAGGGTAAGTTCGTCCTAACTTGTTCTAACTATTGACTGAACGGTGATGTTGTCCGATGATATCATTTGAACTTCATTTTTGGAGTCATTTTGATTAAGTACCCAAGCTCCATAAATCATGTTAGAGTTCGACCATCTGTTAAATACGGGCTTAAAATTCTTCTGGCGTTTCATCAATTTTCCTGCCAAATTGCTGCCATATTTTGATTGATAATGTGAATAAAAATGTTGTTGCCTATCTCACACGTCTCCTTCATTCTTACCTAATCATTCCATCCTCAAATCCAGTGCCTCCAGCTGCATTTATTCCGTCATGCCTTCGTCACTCTTCTCCAGCGACAGACTCAAGTTGACTTACTTCATCCTCTTGAGCTTCTTCGACACCTTCCTTCCCCTCGTGTCCTTGACCTTCACCAATGTCAGCCTCGTCGTCATCCTCCTCCGCAACAGGGCCAAAAAGCTGCTCAAAGGCCATCGCTATGGTTGCACCAGGATCACTATCATGGTCGTCGTCATGGAAACCTCTTTTCTTTTCCTCGTTTGTCCGTCGATGGTCATCAAGTCGATCGCGTTGATCCTGGACAAGAAAGCTTACCAGATGGCTGTTCTCGTCACCAAGCTGACCACGGCGTTGAACTTTGCCAGCAACTTTTTCGTCTACTGCGGTTTCATGAAGCATTGGAAGGACGTTTTCCGTCGCATTTTGGGCTGCTCGCCGAAGGAAAAGAACTCTTCGAGAATTGACATGAGGTCAATCAACTACTCCTCGGTTCGTATCAACAAAATCCACTCTTTTTACAGCTGACTTTGGCATTCAACTTTGAACCTTTGCAAAGTAGTAGTAATTTTTTTGTCTTGCATTGAGTACATGTTTGAATGCATGTTTTGCAACACGCGAAAGCGAAAGTGCATATGAAATACAGCGGCTAGAATGTTGTGCAAGGTGGTATAATGTATAATTTTGTCTGCTCAGTATCATACTTGACAGTCCGTGTTTATTAGGCTGTACAATATTATGTGGAGTTTAAGAAAATTATTGTGCATATTGTGCATATTGTGCTTAGCAAAATAAAAACTTCTGCGCGGATGTGTTTGCGACAGAAGCTTGTCTCAAACGAATGATATAACTTTTTTTGTTTTGCGAGTAATTTTTCAGATATTTTCCACAATTACCATAAAAATGTGAGCAAAGATGTAATAAAATTTTCCCAATATGATTTACTTCAATGTGGTCTTCCATTCTAAATGAAGTCAATTATTTATCTTTTAGGATTCGATGTTATCGTTATCAATGTCATTGATATCTTCGTCACCAACTCCATCGATGGCTTAATCATCTTGTTAAACACTCTGAATATTCCTGGAAATTAGAAATTCGATGACTACAGATGATGATGCATGGATGGATGGACGAGTGAACAATGGAGAGATGAATGAGTGTGAATGATCTCTAGAACAAACAATTCCTGTAATGACTCATTTTATGGATTTCATCCCCTATGGACTTCCGCAAGCTTCGAAAAACCATAATCAGCTTTATATTTATTTATATTTATCAGCTAATCACGTATTTTGGCTTTCACTTGGAAACACGGCTACTGGATTGCTCGGCACTTTGTCACGTAATCGATTGTCAACAACGGCAATGATGTTTCGTTTTCTGAATTAATGTTGAAATCTGAATAAAAATCTGCACGAAACAAATCTTAACTTTCAAGCAAAGTATGAAAACATGTTTAACACCTTTGTTAGCTTCTGAACTGAAAATAATAATTGAATATCTCGTAATTAAGTGGAACATTTAAAAAACAAAAATAAGTCGTTTTTTGAACACACATCTAGAAACGGCCTGTGAGCATTTCAAACTGACACATAGAGAAGGATGAAGCATTTAATGTCACATTTATTAGGCACGTCCATGAATTTTTCAAATCGTTTTACTTCAAAAATTTGCATTGAAACCTTAAAAGCAAAAAAATATTGTTCAATATTTAAGTTTAGTGTTTGTTTATTTAATAATAATAATATGTTTATTTGTAAAGCACCACAAGCGTTTGCGATTACAGAGTTATAATTTTAAATGTATTTTAATTTTAGAATGAACTTTAAGAAAGAAGTGCAAATATCTTAAATATTATGTACTCTGTTTAATTTTGCAGAAATTTTATTTTTGTAACCTGTTGTCGGATTAAAGTGTTTCCAGTAAACATGTCAAATTTTGTGATAAAATTAAACTTGAAATTAATGTGATGCATGACTTTTCTTTTTACAAATTGCAAACATCTTTACTTTGAAGATCTGCTTCCATACTATTTTAAACCAAAATTAAAAGACACTAAAATTTGACTGCCAAATTTATCTCTCAAACTTTTATGATTCGCCAGAGACTAATCAACGTCAACAAGGGATCACGCCATTCAATTATTAGAACTTCAAATCTCAAACAAAACACGGCAAAAATATTTTCAAGCAGGCATCACTAAAATATGTTATCATTAATAAATTAAAATTAACCATTAAAAATTGTTATCATTATACTATTCATTGTTACCATTTGTTAGTGAATTCCAAGCATTAAATGGAATTCTAATGCGTTGTTGGTGTGCTTGCAATTACAATTTTAAGGGAAAAAATTTTAATGAATCACAAATTTTGATAACAAAGTATGGTGGACAATTTTAAAAATACTTTATGTTAAGATAAATTATAAATATTTGTTAAACAAACATAAGACATTTATTCAATAATTAACCTAGATATTTTCAGAATTTCCTGTGTTATCTCGTTAACGAGAATTTGTGCAACTTTAAATAAAATTAACGTCGACTCGCGCAGATCAATAGAATTGCGATGAATTTGTCGTAACAAGTCATTATTGTAGCAAAATTGAGTTTTAGGATCAGTTTCAGCATGGTTTCCACTTTACTGGGAAACTAAAACAAATACATGTTTTTCTTTTACATTGAATTATTCACCGCATAATTCATAAACTGCATTGTCATCATAGCATCATAATCACATACGTTCGATGATTATTTATTTAATGATAATATTATGCGACAGCACCATATTATCTATAAACTAAAATTTATAAAAAAAAAATAACTACATGTTCAAACCATCTTTTGTTGAATATTTCTTCCACAATTCGTCGTTGTCGAATGAGCGCACGAAAGGCGCTCGATTTTAGATTACGACTCTTGATGCGGTCACGTTTGGTCACGCAACTTTTCAACTGCTCTTTATTATTATTATTATTATTATTATTATTATTATTATTATTATTATTATTATTATTATTATTATTATTATTATTATTATTATTATTATTATTATTATTATTATTATTATTATTATTTATTATTATTATTATTATTATTATTATTATTACTATTATTATTATTACTATTATTATTATTATTATTATTATTATTATTATTATTACTATTATTATTATTATTATTATTATTATTATTATTATTATTATTATTAATATTATTATTAATATTTCAGGGTCAGTCCGACAGCGGAAGCGTGTGCTTCCTTAAGGCTGGCCCTTTGGGTTTATTTGAATTTATTTAGTGCTTTCGCTTTTTGTTTTTTCTGTGTATATAACGGCTTGCTTGTTAGATTATAAATAAATAATAAACTCATAAACCGAAAAAAAATTATTTTATTTTTTTATTACTGCCATTATTAATATTAATATCATTTTGTACTTAGCTTTTAGACTTTTACAGTCGAAATTGTTAAAATCAAATGTTTTCCACTCCGAAGGAGAATGGATGTTCCATTTTTTAACGAATTTAGAAGTTAATAGAATTTCCATTTCTTCCTTTTCACGTTTGTTAGAACCTGTCGTTTTGAATCTGTTTATTTTCTTAGATGTCATCCAAAAGAATATTTGTAATTTTTAGTCTGACATCGCCACCCCTATTTTTTTTTTATTTAATCAATTATCGTATTAGTTGATTTTATTAATTAAACTATGACTAATGCAATTTCAACGTATTTCAAATATTAAAAATCAAAAGCAAAATATCAAAATATTATTTCAAGGTTGAAAGAGTAATTTAAAAAATAATATTGGACTCAAATAACAATTAAAGCCAAAACTTGACAATCCTATCACAAAATGTTGATTTTGATACTGTCTTTTGAAAACTTATAATAAAGTGTATTAGAGTAATAGAGAGATATAATAAAGAGTCCTCTTTATTACTATTATTATTATTATTATTATTATTAGTATTATTATTATTATTATTATTATTATTATTATTATTATTATTATTATTATTATTATTATTATTATTATTATTATTATTATTATTATATTATTATTATTATTATTATTATTATTATTATTATTATTATTTATTATTATTATTATTATTATTATTATTATTATTATTATTATTATTATTAGTATTATTATTATTATTATTATTTATTATTATTATTATTATTATTATTATTATTATTATTTATTATTATTATTAAATAAAAACAATTTTAAATATAACTTCTTTAGCATTTCATGGCAGATTAGGTGTTACTTTTTAATAAAGTTTAAGAAGTTGGACGCAGATATTTCTGTTCTTTTTTGTCCGAAATGTCTACATCATAATGAACATCATATCATGCCCTATTAAATATTTCATAAAGATCCCATTTGTGCTGGACAGAAAAAAACATTTCAGACTCAATTTTCTAAGTAGTCTTCTCTCTAATTTATTTATGATGAATTCTGTTGGCACAGCAAATGCTTTCAGGATCTGTGAGTTACTGTTCCATTTCTGGGCCTGGCATCTTTCTTGGTGTAAAGAAAGCAATTAACCAAACAAATGTAAAACATCCAAAACAATTCTGTTTCATAATGATTCCAATGGTTTCATCAAGATTTTCACTCAGGTTTAAATATTGAAATTATGAAAAGAAATAATACAAGTCTTGATCTATGTCCTTACATTGTTTACATGGTTTGTTTAGAGATTCAATTTTTACGCTCTAAACCAGGGGTGTCCAACATTTTTGACAGAAGGGCCAAGTGTACAACTTTTAGACAAGTCGCGGGCCAGATTAGCAATTTCACAACCAAAAAAATTAATAAAACACCAAATATATGCTACATTTAAGCTAAAAGAATCTTATAAGCCTAGGTTTATGATCAGTTTAATAAGTACAATCTGCCACTGCTTCTGTTTGCATCAACAGCAGAAGTCGCAATGTGCATGATGTTCGTCTGTAAGCAGAGAGCTTAACTTCGATTTCGTAATTTTCATCTTAGAAAAAAGTTTTTCGTAACAGTAGATGCTTCAGGCGACGTTTGAGAGATTGGTGTACTTCTCTGATGACACATGGTGGATACAAAAGTTCAGCAGATCATGCTCAGCGAAAGCTGTTTTTAAGTCATTGTCATTCCGAATGTAAATGAGTTCCAACTAGTATTTGTCAGTAGTCCGTCGAAATCATTAGCAAGTTTTTATCTAATTCAGAGTAATTCTCGTGTTGTAGGCCTCATCGAAAGGGAAGGGCAATGTACAACCTTTTTCAGAACCAACTGTGACTGAATTAGCTTCAACTTCTGAATAAGCGTCATAACATGTTTATGCAACTTGTGAACCAGCTGGCCCTTTCCTTGAAGTCTGACGTTCAACTCGGCCTTGAATTTTATTATGTCGACTAGAAACGCCAAGTCGTAATCCATGGATCATCATCCAGGAAACATACATTCTTTCTTTGTTTGTCATGAATGTCTTCATTTCATCACATAGACTCCAGAATCTGAATTATGTCGATGACTTGCTAAACCAGCGTACTTGGCAGAAGTAAACCACATCTGAGCCCACTTCCTCCAGAAAATGATTTAAACTTCCTGTGCCGCCATTACAATGTCTACGTTTAAAGTTAAAGCGCACTAATTTAGCAGCACAAGCATGGAAAGCACAAATCAAAAACTGAAAATATTTAAACAAAATAATTTTAAATTATTATAATTTTTATTTAAATATAAACACTTTTTACAAAATCAGAAAAGCTTCGCGGGCCGAATAGAGACTTATGATGGGCCGGATTCTGGCCGCGGGTTGGACATCCCTGTTCTAAACTTATGATATGCAATATCTGCATGATATGATATTTTGAGACTGCTGAAAATTTAATAAAATTTTAATTTTTTAAGAATAAATATTTTTTTGTTTATTTTTTGTTTGAAAAATGATTTTTCATAAATAATGGTTAAATAATGTTTTTAAATAGAAATTCTAAAATCACATATTTCTAATTAAACAAAAAGTAAGACAACTGTTAAAAATTGGAGATGATCGAATAGTTTTATAAACATTATTGTATTGAATGATAATAATAATTCTTCATATTTTGTCCGACATGAATTTCGAATCAATTGTTTTCAAATTATGCAATAAAGTTTGTAACATATACGGATATTATTACATCAGAAAAAATTAAATCCTAATTTGTTTAAAAGAAAGTGGGTCAAACAATCGCTTTAAAACCATTTTATTTTAAAAATCTTTGTTAAACAAATTTTGTGAATTGAACTTTTTTAAATCGAAACTGAAACTCAAGGAATGAGAAAACATAAATTCAAAGCACAAACCTTGTTAATTAAAATTTGCAAACATTTTCATTACATTTCTTTAAAAATATTTAATTTACCATAATTTTTTGTAATTTAAATAATTAATTTTTATTAATGATACCTTCTATGGAAATAAAATCCATTTCGGGTTTTTGTTAAAACGGTAGATTTCTTATGGTCGACTCCTAAAAATTATCCAGAGGTGAACCCCTAAAAAATTATTTCATCTTATGGTCGACTCCTAAAAAAATATTTAATCTTGTAAATAGTTTACCTAAGTGATGATGCCGACGATGGCGATGAATGTGATGACGATGACGACGATAGACAATAGTTTCCAAACTTGATTTATTAGATGCAGATTGCTTTGCATAACTCAACAAAGAGTTATGCTTGCCTAAATTACTCTCCGTATGTTGTTGCTCAATTACTGCTTTTGATTTATGGTCTATTCATTATTATTTCTATAAATTATATTTCAATCATAATTAACTTTGGTTAGATTTTTGTTATCCATTAACATTTATTTTTACTACATTACGTTAATGACAAAAAAAATCTTTAGTCTAAAATAAGGCTAAGATAAAATAAATTTGTGAAATTATTGTGCGATATTTTGATTTCAATAAAGGTAATTTTCAAAAGTTCATCTCGTATAATAGTTATTACAAACAATAAATAATAATTAATATAATATAATTTTTCTTAATTATCTCGGTCTTCATGCTGGGGCATCCAAGACACTGATTAGAATACAATTTTTAACAGTTTTAAATTCAGAAAATGTTTTTTTATATGTTTAAGCAAATCCTGTTTAATTAACATAACTAACTAATTAATCAATTCAGTTGGACAAAATCTTCTAATTAATAAAAAAATTACAAGGACAACGAAAAGCAACTGAAATTCAAAAGTTTTTAGCACCAACTCAGATAAATATTTAAAATGAATGTGAAACGTTTGCAAGAATTAGATATTAATTTTTAATTGTTTTTCAAATATTTAAAACGTATTTGTCATTTACATTTATCGAACGTAATTGTAATAATTTCAATTAAGAATAAGCTTGGGACTTTCTTCCCTTCACTTCAGTACGTACTCCAAAAATCGGTTTACGAAAGTTCGGAACAAAATTATTTCCGAACTCGAATAAAACCGATTGTTTGGAATTTTTTTCGGAAATTCGCTTTTCCAAAAAAAAAAATTTTGCTAATAAAAAATTTCTTAATAATTCTAATTTACGTTTATGTTCCATAGACGCAGAATAAAGTTCTTTAGTTCCAAATAAGTTTGTTTGCTTCACTTCCGTTTACTTCCTTTTTGCTTCTCACAGCATCCCTCGCTCATCTCCTTTGGACTTGCTTTACTAAATCAAAGTAGGTCATTGGTAATAAATGTAAACAAATTTTATGGTGTAAGAAAAGTCTTCAACATCTTGAGTTATCTGAAGATGAGGCAACAAACGAAGTTATCCAGCTCAAAAGAGAAATAGATCTCTATCTCATTTTACCTAAGGCGGTCGAACGCTTCTAGTTAATTTTTTAACTTTTCTTCGAAAAATTTCCAAATACCCCGATCTTTTGGTTGCGAAACATTCGGAAGAAAATTATTTCTGATTACATACGTACTCGAATAAAACCGAATAAAAGCGAAGTCCCATGCTTAAAAATTCTTTTAGTTTTAAAAATAGTTTTTAGTTTTATAAACTTATATCAAATTTTATCAATATATTCATAACTAATTAAATTAGTTAATAAGCTCAGAAAATTAATTATAAAGACAATTAAATAAAATACTATATTACATTAAAAATAAAAAGTTAATAAGAGATCTGAATGTCACAATTATTCTGATCAGTGATGGCCATGATGACGATGATTATGAGGATGACAATTATGATGACTGTTTTGATGACGATGATGGTGATGATGAGGATGGTGACGACGATGATGATGATGATGACGATGACGATGACGATGGCGATGACGATGACGGTGATGGTGATGGTGATGATGATTACGATAATGACGAAATGATTTTGACACCATGATGAATCCCCACCATGGTAGAATTTAAGGGGGATGGAGTCAGGAAAAAACTTAATTAAATCTATTATTAATAAAAAAACATTAATTTAAAAAATACATTTTAATTTAAAATTGTTTTAAATTATTCGAATAATTTACCACTACGACGAAAACTTTAGTAACTGTGCCCCCTCCCCAGTGTGTGGACCCCCATGCCAAAATGTTCTAGATCTACTTTCATAACCTCCAGCTAATTTCCTCAGTAATTCATTCTTGTCGCTTCACAAAAAAACTCCTAATTAAAAACAAACAAATACTTTTTTTAGCCAAATTTACGACTACTTGGAATAAATCTTTGACATTTGACATTGGTGGGTCGATTGATTTAATAAAATATTATTTGGATGGCAGGTGGGTCAGCCGGTCGGTTGGCTGGTTGGTTGGTTGGTTGGTTGGTTGGTTGGTTGGTTGGATGGTGCCTGGTAATTTGTTTGGACCCTAACGAGGCCAGGCTTATTATTATGCGCATTAGTAATGTAATATATTAACAATTTTATTATGTTTAATTCAGTTTAAGATAACCTCATTAATAATGTAATATATTAATTATATTATGTTATTATTATTATTATTTATTATTATTATTATAAATAAAAGATGAGCAACTTTCCCGAATAATCTCCGGATTACGTGGAATGAACTCTGTCCCAGGCTGTACTTCTTCTTCCGCCCACGTGATCTCACGACGGATTTCCATAGAAACAGACATCACTGGAGGTTAGTTTTCCAAACATTTTTCAAAAAGAAATTTTATGGATTGGAACTGGAACCAAATTTTGCTTCGCAGAAGTTGCGAATTTTTTATGTTAAAAAAAAAATTTTTCTCAAAATTGTTCAAAATGTTTTAAAATATTTTACAAAAGATGTTGGTTTAGTTTGGTAATTCTAACTGAAAAACTCAAATCTTGTCGCCCAAATTAATTAATCTGAATTTTTAATTTTTAATTAAAAAAGTAATTTGAAAGATGAAATCCTGCACAACTCCTGGAAAATGTTGTTTTTGTTTTATTATTATTATTATTATTATTATTATTTATTATTATTATTGTGAGTCGAGCGAAGCGAGCGAACACCAAGCGCGCGAAGCGCGCGTCTGGGCGCCCCCAACACAAGCGTCATCTTTTGGATTTTATCCCTCGAGACCATTGTTCATTGACCACACCTGACGTACGTCTTACAGAAGGGGATTTCACCCATCCAGGACCAGTGGTCTAGTTCAAATCATTATACAAGTTCCGGTGCACACCCAGACTATGTCTTACAGGGGGGAGTTTCACCCTCCCTGGGAATTTTGTGACCGGTTCTAGCGTCTCATATCATGGGACCGCATCCAGGGCGGTTAGTGTATCTGGCCATTACAACCAGACGATACGTAACCCAATTACAACTGATCGCTACGATAACAATCGTACAGTTCAAATGTAGTATCGTACACGCGCTCCCATCTTTCGACGAGAAAGGTCCCACCTGCTCAAAAAACCTCCGTAAAATGAGCGCTTAGCGGTTACAGGGTATGGCAAAATACCCCGACCTCAGAAGGCCAAATGGTCCACGGCTGCTGATTCGCCGGTATAGCACATAGTAACGTGCACCGCTTATTTCGCAGCTAACCTCTGCATAAGGTCGTTACCCCTATCCGCCACCTGGGGACGCGCGGCGTAGCTGATGGCACAGCCAGAGAAAGCTACTACCTCAAGAGAGTCATAGTTACTCCCGCCGAATTATTATTATTATTATTATTATTATTATTATTATTATTATTATTATTATTTATTATTATTATTATTATTATTATTATTATTAGTATTATTATTATTATTATTATTATTATTAATTATTATTATTATTATTATTATTATTATTATTATTATTATTAATTATTATTATTATTATTATGATTATTATTATTATTATATATTATTATTATTATTATTATTTATTATTATTATTATTATTAATTATTATTATTATTATTATATTATTATTATTATTATTTATACTTTAAACTTAATTTGTTTATTTAATTTTTAATAAAGAGTCGTTGTCATGGAAGTGAATATTTTTCCTAAAAGATCATCATCAAAACTTGAAAAAAGTGATAAAAGGAAAAGCACAAACATTTTTCAGAGTTGTAAACAATTAGCTGAAACAGAAGAATTGTTAATGGGCTGCAATTGTTCAACTAATTTTAAATATTTTTCTTCAATTACTTTGATTTAACCTTGGAACGGACAGAAAATCAAATCGCTCTCTGTGAATAATGTTTAAATTACATTACGGAATAAATTGACATTTCAATGAATAGGAAGTAGGAATGTAGTCTATAGATTAAAAATATACTTCATGCGTTTTGACAAAAAAAAAAACAAAACAAGAATTCTCTGTTGCAAACCTTAGAAATTAATTTTGCCTGGAATTTTAAATTACATATAAATGGACGAACGTCATATTCATAATCACAATAACTACTGTTCTGACGTGCACTAACATGATTAATATTTCCTCGGACGTGTTTCGTGTAAAAGAAGTTGTTTTCGTTGTTCTAGCGAGAAGTCCAAATCATCTCAGTTATGCAACGGACTGTAATCAAATAAATAAATAAAAATAAATTGTTCTAGCGAGTGTGTTAGTTGATGCTTTGCTCGAGAAATTCAAAGATGAATTCCTTAAGATAGCTTGTGTTGACTGTGCTTGCGAAGTCTTAGTTTTTATTAATTAAGTTGGTTTCGAAATAAAACAGACTATCGCTTTTCTTTAAAGTTGAGTCTAACACAAAAGTCCTAAAAAAAATTCTAAATATCCTTCTTTTTATTTCTTTGTCAAAATCTCAAGCTTTTTTTATAAATGTCCCAAGAGAATTTTAAAATTTTTGAAAATTTTCTGAAAAAATATCATTATTTTGCCGTTCGGCATTTATCGTACATGTTTTTTCCGGGTTGAAGAGACATCTGTGAGTTGATGATTCATCACACTTGACACTCCTCGAGATGGCGGCACAGGATGTGACGTCATTGTTTAATCGTTAATAAATGGACCGAGAAGATGGACGATGACGACCGTGAAGCAGATTTTGATTATGATTATGATGCCGGACACGAAAATCGTTTAAAAGCGGGGGTGATATTCATGGAGTCATTAAAATTTCAAACCAAGGTCTTTGACAATGTGTTGCAAATGTTCTTAAAAAATCGAAAAATCTTTTAAAGTGGAACCCACCACACACTTTTAGGAAAAAAACTTTTTTAAAGTTTTTCAAAGTTTTCTTCAAGTTCAATGCTCTTCCGGTTAATTAAGTTTTATCAATTTAACTTTTTAATATGCATAGGACATTTGAAATGAAACATGGAAACGTAACATTTTGATAAAGAAGAAAAAAAGATATTTTAAATTTTGTCTCCACTTTGGATTGACCGTGATGCAATAAAAACCCTCAGAAAGATGATCTTAGTAATATTCTTTATTAATGTTACTATTTACTATTAATTCAATTTTTATGGCTAATATAATTATTATTATCAATAACATTAATTATAATTTTAGTTCAACAGGCAGCTTTTAGTTCAATAAACATACATAGCTCAATTGGCAACTGAACAGTTTAAAAAGTAGCAAATGCAAAGCGATGAAACGTAAGAATTCCATTTGTAACTTTTAAAAAATGACCTTTCTGCACTTCCAATTTATTTTAATGCTGAGAAATCAGGCAACAAAATCAAACAATTAATAAATCAAAATCTTTACCTACGTGTCAGTTGAATCAAATATTCAACAAACATTACGTTGTTATATAATGGAGAAATTGAAGTCATTACCTTGCAGGTGTAAATATAAGTGTACGTATAGGCATGTGCATGAATTAAAAATTATAAAAAGATGTAAGAATTACATTTATCCCTTGCTCCTATAAATTTTTTGATTATAAATATAATATATTAATACAATACAAACAAATATTAACTATTACTGTTGCTTATATTTAATTATTAGTAATATTTTCATTAACTAAAGAATTAAAATGACTCTATTTTTAGATCGGTAAGTCTGTTGATGTTGAAATAATAAAATTAATGAGGGAAACTGTCAGATTTAAAAACAAATTACAGATAAGTTGATGATCTTCAAGAAAAAATATAAATAAAAATTATTCAAATGGAACATTAATATCAACTTTTCTCATCACTTAATGTCTTCATCAATACCCTAGAAAATTTCTAGTTTTAACTGAAAAGTATTTATTTTACTTTCGAGTTGTCGATCAATTGGAATCTACTTAAATTCTCAGATTTTCAACTTCGACTTTTGAGAACATTTTTAGAATCTCATTTTTAACTGATATAATTTCTCTAGTAACTCCAGAAAAGATGATGAGAATGAATAAGATGGTGATGAGGAGGAGGAGGATGATTATGATGTCGATGGGTTTGGTAATAGTTATGGGCACCCCGTCATAACAGCCCGGCGACAGAATAGCCCCGACAAAACAGCCCCGTCAAAACAGCCCGGCGTCAAAATAGCTCAAGACAAAACAGCCCCGACAAAACCGCCCCGACAAAACAGCCCCGTCGAAACAGCCCGGCGTCAAAATAGCCCAGGACGGGAAAATCCCGTCAAAATGGCCCCGTCAAAATAGCCCCGACAAAATAGCCCGGCGACGAAATAGCCCAGGACAAAACAACCCGGCGACAAAATAGCCCGGCGACAAAATAGCCCCGTCAAAACAGCCCCGTCAAAACAGCCCTGTCACCAGGGTCGGACTGGCTTAAAAAACCGGCCCGGGAACTTTTATTTAACTCCTACTTTGATCAACTTAAACATAAGAAACACTAGAGTCTAAAATTTCTATCCACTATTAACTATTATAACAGCTTTTTCATCGTTTCACTAGTCGATGCTAAAACATCAATGATTTCATTGTTATTGATTCTTGGAAAAGAGTCTTTCTCATAAGACATCAGCATGAATGATCGTAGAATTGACTGGTTCAGAAAATTTCTTAATCTGTTCAAAACGTATTTCAATTTTGAAAACGACCCCTCACAAGCAACTTGTGATCAGGATAATGTCAACACAAATTTGTAAGCCAGATACAAATTTGAATAAGCAAGACTATGCAAATTAAACTTCTGGAGAACAATAATAACAACAAACAATACTCAAAATGATCAAAGCATTCAAGCCACTAATTTCGAATTAAATTTTGATTCAGTTTCACAACATTTTTAAAAAATACTTTGACATGGAGTTATCATGGGGCTATTTTGACGGGGCTATTATGTCGCCGAGCTATTTTGTCGCCGGGTTGTTTTGTCCTGGGCTATGTTGTCGCCGGGCTATTTTGTCGGGGCTATTTTGACTGGGCCATTTTGACGCCGTGCTATTTTGACGGGGCTGTTTTGTCGGGGCTATTCTGTCGCCGGGCTGTTATGACGGGTCACCATAGTTATGATGACGAAGATATTAGCTATAATTGTTATATTATCAAACGAATGATTTATCAATTATGGATCTGAAATAAATATACAAATTTGAATTATTCAGGATTTCTCCAATTTAAAATATAATAAATGCAAAAAATGCAGAAAATGCAGAAGATTTTCAGGAAACGTCAACTGCGTTGACAAATTACAAGCTGACATCAAAATGGATGATGGGATTATTGTTTTTGTGATCTTTTAATATGTCTAATTCGTAATTATGTTGTTACTACATTAAATATTTACTGTAATAATATTACACCTATTAATATGTTTAATTAGTTAAAATTGAAGTATAACTAATTCCAGACACGAGAAAGTCGGAAAATCGTAAACGAAAGCGGTGCACTTTTAAATTAAAATTTCTTCATTATTTTCTGGATACTTTCTCGCAGAATTTCAATTTTCAGAGAATACAAACTGGAATGGGTGGTGAACTATTTTCCATCTTCATTGGTGCGTGAACCCTCCATCATTGAACCGACAAGACATTTCTCACCAGGGTTCGCCCAACTCCATCGAACCGCATCCTCAGCCCCTTATATCATCCGCCTAGTCGGCATTGGAATCCCACGTTTAATCCAGAATTTATGTCACCTCTCTGGTCTATCAAATTTAACTTAGAGTCGTAATTCTTGCGAAGATTTGATAGTTTATTGGGCTCTGAATGACAAACAAGCTTACATTAATGGTCGATTATTGAGATATTTTCCACGACAAATTATTGAATTGGGTCTCTAAAACACAATTATGTTAATTACTGTGATTATTCAAACTCTTTTGTTTCTCAATAGGTTATTTTTTTTTTTTAATTAATTTAAATATTTAAAAAAAATTTGTTGCGACTATTGGAGATAATTATCTAATGATTAACTTGGTAATAATGTGAGTAAAGTATTTTGATTTTAAACTTAGTTTAATGAATGGCGTTATTTAATGAAACAATCTTTTTGGTGACATCTCAATGTTGGTTTACGTAAAAAAGCAAATTAAATAACACGTTCTTAAATAAATAAAATAGTTACAAATAAATAATATTAATTAACAATTAAAAATCGATTTTTTTTTTATTAAAACCTAAATTTGCGGAAAAATGACTAAAAACAACAATTTTAAATATTTTAAAATATAAAACTTGTTATTATAATTATTGTTATTATCTTTATGAGTGGAAATATTACTTTTTTCTTTGTTTTTATTACTATTGACATTGTAAATACAACGATTCACCTTTACGAGAACATAAAAACGAAAAAATAATAAAAGTTGGCCAAGAAATTTTGCCGATTAAAAATGAATGCTTTTGAACAATTGTGGGATGAAAACAACTTATAATTTCAATTAATTCTAACAAAATTAACTCATATTAAATAAAATAAATCAAATTGAGATAAAATAAAAATCGAATCTATTCAATTGCTAATTTTAAAAGAATTTGTTTTCCATTATTGTTTGTTTATTTTGTAACTTCATTTATATAGCGGCGCTGCAATAGCGCCATATGCACGATGTCATACTTTTTAAAAATCAAATGTTACATTACATAGTTATTTGAAGCGGATTTATAAACAATTATTTCAACCAAGACATTTGAATGGTAACATGATAAATAAATATTTATTTTTTGATTAGTTTTGATAAATTGCGGAGTTAAAATGCCTGCACAGTTATTCACTCATTTATGCGTTTTGTCAAGCAAATAATTAATTTATTAGTAAATTAAAATAATTAATTGATATTAAAATAACATTTCAACAAAAAAATTTGTTACGATTCTATTCAGCTTTTAATTTTTTGTGTGTTTTATCCCACATAATTGAGAAATTAAGTGAAAGTTTAGTTCAGCAAATATTTTCGTTTTCGTTGGAAATAAGTCATTCCTCCCATCACTTCATTCCCTTCCCACGGCATCACGCAAGAAGCTTTTCGAAACTGTTTTAAGAAATAATTCATTAATGTAGGAAAGAAGATTCATTTGTTAATGTTGTCGGATATTTCATTCATTCATTCATTAATTTATTCATTCAGTATTATTAATATTATTATTATTATTATTATTATTATTATTATTATTATTATTATTATTATTATTATTATTATTATTATTATATTATTATATTATTATTATTATTATTAGTATTATTATTATTATTATTATTATTATTATTATTATTATTATTATAGTATTATTATTATTATTATTATTATTATTATTATTATTATTATTATTATTATTATTATTATTATTATTATTATTATTATTTATTATTATTATTATTATTATT
Source organism: Whitmania pigra (assembly GCA_021613335.1). NCBI lineage: Eukaryota > Metazoa > Annelida > Clitellata > Hirudinida > Haemopidae > Whitmania > Whitmania pigra. The sequence continues at coordinate 855,171 of JAJTWR010000281.1, read as the reverse complement.
ATTATTATTATTATTATTATTATTTATTATTATTATTATTATTATTATTATTATTATTATATTATTATTATTATTATTATTATTATTATTATTAGAACTGCATTTTCAAATTCATATTGCATTTTATTTGAATGTTGTAATGGCATATCTTCAGCTTAATTGACTTTTTAAAGTGAGCTTTGAAGAGCTGGAGAGAACATGAAATGGCAGGTTGATCCAACTGAAGACTGAAGGAAAAGGGGGGAGGTTAGTTGCGTGATGGAGCATGGAAAAGAGATCATAGATGAAGAATGATTCACTTGCTTTTGCTTGGATGTCCTTGGAATGGTGATGGTGGTTTAAGAGATGGCATGATGATGGATTGCGAGAGAATCACGATGCTCCACAATGCTTTGACAATTTGTAAACTTGATGTTCTAAGTGTTCTGCTGATTGTGATGATGGTGGTACAGAGAGGTTGCATTAGCAATCGCTCAATTGTTTTGAATAATTTAAAGTTTTAGGCATAACATAAATAGCCTTGGTGTGTAAAACTGGCGTTTTTTAGAATAAACATCCGAAAAGCCCGAACAATTGCCACGGGAGACATAAACGAAGTGATACCGCTTATAACGCCCCATCTGCTGAAACTTAAGAGGAAAATAATTTTAAAAGATTGCATTTTTTATATTTTTGAAGGCCAATTCGGGCATGTTAATTCCTGCATCATTTGATCAGAAATTGTGGACTCACGCAGATTATCTTTTTCTGCAGATACAGCCTTCGTAAATGTAGTCCATTTGGCCAGTAATTGATTGTAATATTTTGGCATTTGCTGAACTGTATTCTTAGTTGTTTCTAGAAATCTTTTCATAATTTATTTGCATCACAAACTACCTCTAAATGGATCTGAGCTTACATCATGCAAAGTAAACCTGGGATTCCCTAACGGACAGACGAAAGGAATGTGTCCATTAGCGAGGCACGATTCTTGCAAATTCAATTCTAACAAAATGTAAAAAAAATAACAACAACAAATAATTTGATTTGATTTTACAGACCAAAAGTAAATGTTTGAACAATGGAAGAACAAAAAAAAAGAAATAAAAATAAAAAAAAGAGAATGAATGAATGAAGGACATTAGAAGCAAATATGCTCAGCTGGATTCGTCGATTTTTTCTACATAGTGGAGATGTAGGAGATATTTTCATCGTGGCCAACATAAAATGAAAGAAATTGAATCGCTTCTTCTCTTTTATTACAATCACCAAGAGTTCCTAAATTGGTACAAATAAAAGAAGAGTTGTAATTCGTAATCACAAAAGAAATGATGTGTCCATTGAATGACATGGTGAAACAGATCTACAAAGGCAGAAGAATCCCGGGGGAAGTCTCCTATGAGAAAGAAGCATTTGTCATCCGCACTAAATAAAAAAGATCTGTGATTCAGATCTGTGATGATATCATAACGTTCTCAGTGATGCTAAAAGTTTTAAATAACAAATACAAATAAAAAAATATTTAGATATTTACATAAGGCATTTACTAAATTTTTTATTTTCATAAATGTCGTTAAATTAGTAGATTATATTTGTTAGCTTAGTACACGAAGTAAGGGGATATATAAGTCGGACTCTGTACAGAATCAAAACCAGCATATTTGTGCCGCCTGCACCTAAATGCCGCTCATTTTATCCCAACCAAATGCTTGCACGTTAATGGCATTTGCTTTAAAATGTATTTTTTTTCAATTACGTTTTTTTACAGGTAAAATCATTTATGTCTCTTTAGAAGTATTTTACAAACAGTTCAAGAATTTTGTTTTTAATTACTTTATCGTTTTTTTTAAATTTTTATTTGTAATAAAACATACTTTGTGTTCATAGATTGACATCTTTCACAATGAAAACAATTACCTACATTTGCTCGAAAACGACAGTTGCTCCTGGCAACGGATTGCAATTTTCGAAGCACTCGACGGGACACAACATTATGAGCAGGGACGAAGTGGATCGCATACTGAGGGAATTAATTTTACAAGAACCTCCAAAAAATTGTCCTAAAGCGCCTCCTCTAATAATACAGGTTTTTTTCGAAAATATTGCTAATGGTGGAAACTTCTGTTCTGAAATTGTCTTCCGTTTTCAGCCGAGACGTCACAAAGCAAAGATTTCAATATGGCGAGTAGATTGACTTGGTCTTTCAATTTACTTGGACATATTTTTATTTAATCTCAAATTTAATATCGTTCAGGGTTGACGTTCAAATGAAAGATGCAAATCAGATCAAAGAAGCTGCTTCAATCGAAGAACTGCAAAAGTTATTTGCTTCTAGTCAACATCTAAATAATGCTTATAGTTTTGTTTTGAAAGGCTGATCGAAGTCCTGCCAAGTTTTAGTCCTTAAATTGGGTTTGCATTCTCCATGGTCTTTAAATTATTTTTTTAATTTCAGAAAATTAGCAGAAATTTTTGGCTTAGATGGATATAAAGAAAATAAAAGATGTGCAATTTTAATGGATTTGTACACGTATGTGGCAACTTTTGCAAAAGAGATTTGTTTCAATGCAGAACAAATATCCGTGATTTTTTCAATTTTTAAGCAAACCCATGAGGTGTGCACAGGTAATTTGTTGATTTTTTTGAGTTTTTTTAAAAGTATATTTTGGTTTAAATTCCTGACTAATCTGATTTTGCAGAAACTCCTTTTGGCAATTTTGAACACTGCTTTCAATTTTTTAAAGAAATGGTTATATGTCACAGTGTGAGAGTATGAAAACTAATTTCATTCTAAAAGTAAAATAGCTTTGGTATCATTAAAATAAACCTTCTTTCCAAAGAGACCACCCTTCAGCATCGATTTGTTCAGTCCCCAGGAGGCAAAACAAATATTGGAGTATGGAATCAACTCGTACTTCCGTCACTATAAACTTTACAAATTTGTCTTCACTCAAAAAGTGGGTCTTTCTTAAGTATTTTTTCTAACTGTCAATCATTAAACCATTAGCATACAACTCTTGACTTCAACCACCAGTTGAAATATGAATCAAAAATAAAATAATTTGTTATATTAAATTGAAAGGTCACATTGGATTTGAAATTAAATTATGAAGGAGTTCCTTTGACACCACCACCAGAAAGAGCTGGTTTGTTGCTCATATTTTGCATTAATTTCATTTCATTTATTTACTATTGTTTTAGATCATTTTTATTATTTTAATTATTGGTTTTGACAAACAAATAAATTCTATAATATTAATCAATCAATGGTCATGTAAATCAGCATCTCATGCATCAATCATTAACATCAAATCAATCCGACCAATCCTAGCGACTGAAGTTCCCGAAGAAATGGCTGGAGGACCTCAGAAAGACCAAGAGACGGAAGATGGTGCTGGAAAACTTCCAGAAGCAGGTTTGGCTAATAGATGTATGATATCAGAGTGTTCAGAGTTTAAAATTTGCAAAATAAAAATCTTTCTCACAGAGGTCACAAGTGAGTTGAAGTCCCTCATAAGAAAGCACTTAGCAGAGGAACTGAGGCAGATCAAAGTGAAAGTTGAGGAGCAGATAAAGCAGACCGAGGAAGAAATTGGAAAAAGAATGGAGACTTCGGAGATTGGCAAGTTGCTGGAGAAAACAGAAAATAAACCTTCAGCAAAAGAGAAAAAGCCTAAGGCACAACAATGATTCTTTTTTAGATTTACTCATATTTTTCAAAAAGTTTTGTCTATTTTATGGGAATAAATATCGCTTTTGTAATCTTTGTGGTTGTTTTAAAATTGTTGGATATAAAAAAAGTCATCTAAGGTTGTGAAAGGTTTTGCCCCTTGGGGAAAGCTGAAATGACGTCTCTGATTATCGCTTCCATATGCTTTTGAAGTTAAACTCAGTGATTTGACAAGAAATCATGTTTTCATGATTAATCTTGGGAAGCGATATCCTCAACACTCTGAGACAGATTAAAGGCTATTGAAAAATTACGAAGTGCTCGTAAAATCAGGTTAAAAAAATTAAAATATGAAATAATGGAAATAAAGCGAGTCCGTGCAAATATGGCATAAATAATGAATATATATAAAATATAATATATAATTTGCCGATGCAATTAAATGTAGAAATGCGGAAATATGTTACATAACATCTCGTCTGGTTCGTTATCCTTCAAAGACCTCCCAATTTTTTGTAGGAATTCTTTATTTCCATTATTTTGTTGACGAGTTCCATTGTTCCCTTTTGTCATAACCTTCTTTTCAATTTGTTTGTTTTTACCATTTTAAAAAGTTTTAGCAAAATTCTGTTCTTTGCATGATACACTCGACTTGTAAGTTTCAAGAAGGATGAACAATTGCCGATTTCAGGAATATTGAAAATTTATCATTGACATAAAAGCTGCAAATGATAACCAGTTAAGTACTATTATTAAATACTAAACTAAAAACATAATAGCTCTATGTTTTATTGATATTATGTGCCTTGAAATAAATACTCTCGCTCCCTGATCTAAAAAAATCAGGGTAAAAAGATCGCCCTGATGCAGTGCACTACCCATCAATCAGTAAAAAAAATTTTGCACAAAAAGAAAAGTGGATGCAATATTATAAATATTATAGATATTACAAAAATATTGTAAACAGCCAAAAAAATTCCAACGTAAAATTGTAAAATATCACTTTTGTTCCGTTTTCTTCTCATCAGGTAACAGGTTATTACATTTGCAGGCGACTCCTGAGCAATTGCTAATAAAATGACGCCAGGTGCTAACCTTCATTCAACATCCTAAAACCAATTTGCAACGATGTGAGCCTGCTTTCACTGCTCAACGCTTGTGAATTTTATTTTTCACCTCACGTACAAAAAATCACAAGAACTTTTTCCTAGAGAAGTTTGCAAATATTTTCAAGCAACATCCATAAAAAGCGAAAATGCGATGCGAACCGAAAAAGAAATTTCGTAGAATAACTATAAAAAAAAGTCTATCACAATGCAAATAGTTGTTAATAGTCTCAGATTTATCATTAATAATTGGTTTGCTTGGTAATCCACATACTATCATGCAACATTCAAATGTCACAACCTAAGAAGGAAGTAGAGCGCCTGGAGAGAGTATCTTGGAAAAGTTCAATCATGGAAATATGTCATATAATTGGTTGATAATGACCAATTACATATCGTCACCTAGTTTATATCTAGAAAGTGCAAGCGGTTCGGCGAGCTATAATATAACGGCCCCTTCGCAGCTGCTGTACTCGGAGTACAGGCGCAGCAGGCTGGTGAAGTTCATGCAGACTATTTATAAAACTCATTTCCATAATCCTTCGTCTACTCATTTGAACAATAGGGTTTTATTGGATTGATGATGTTAAGAATATTTTAATAAGTTCTAATTAACTATTTATGACTTCATGGAGATACGTTGCATCTGAGGTGAAGCCAGGCACAACGTCTTTATTGCATCTAGTTTTGAAAAAATGACGGAAAACGCCAACAATGCCGTTCAGCAGCTCGTCCGCCCGGTAAGTCATTTCAATTTTTTTACTGTGTTAACAATGGTTATTGTGTCATTCATCAGTAAATTCGCAATAAAGATTTTAAACTCGAATGTGCTTTTATGTAAGAACTCCATTCTCTGATTGCTTCAGTTTGCCAGACTGGATTTGCAACAAGTGCCATGTGATGCGGCTAATAACATTGGCTCACCACAAGCTATAGAAAGATGCCAGTTTCCAACAATGATAGGTACAACTCCATCAAGCTCTAGGTGACTTTGGTAATAATAACTTTAACCCAATGTTTATCTCAGCTCCAGAACATTGCTACATGGCAAACCCGATGATGCCAATGACCCCAACTCAAGTTCAGAATCCAATGTACCCCCAGTTTGCTGAAGTTCCTCAAGCATATCCTGTCTTTATTCAAGGTCTGTTTGGAGCTAAATATGTGAATAATGCTTCCATACATAATTAAAAATATTCTAAATACCATAGGATTGCCTTCATCTTTAATTTCAGATAATGCTTACATGATATCACCTGCATTTCATTATTCTCAAAATCCAACTTATGCTGTTCTTAATGCCGATGGCTCTCAAATGCATGGCTTTCATCCATTTGCCATCCATCAACAAGTTCCTGATGCAGCTGTACTTACTCATCCAAGTGGTTATACAGTTCTTTTCTGGAGTTTTTCATTTTTTGGAAGAATAATAATAGATATTATTATTGCTTGACATAATTATTTTTGTAAGTTTAAATGGTTTTTTTTTTATGACAGGAGTTATTGCATGTTCTACATTGCCAAGACTTCATCACCATCCTAAGCAAAGTACATTTACTTATTTTTTTTGTTTTGTTTAAATTTGCAGACTATTTAATGTTATACATAAATTTTTGCTATTCGCATAATTTCCAGAAGCGATGTACGAGCAGCAAAAAACTTATGGAAGCTTGCCTAGAGGGGCATCAGGCAACCTGGAAAAAATCTTTGAAAATCAAAATGACCCCTGGTCAAAACTAAATCACAAACAAGAGTAGGCATTAGAAATTACAATGAACTTTCTGTTTTGAAAAGCAGTTTTCCAAATAATTTTCAGCCCAATGAGCCAGAGTTGGAACTTTTCTAACAGTTCTGAGTTGAAAGAAGTTGGAAGAAGCAGTTTACCAGGAAAATATTTTGATAACCATTCAAAAAAGCCAAACAAGAGATTTGAAATGAGAAGGCCGAGCTATGAAAGAGGAACAGGATTAAATAAGAAGTGAATTGATTAATAAATTTCTAGTTTTAATAAGTATTAAATTTTGGTTCTTTTTTTACAATTACAATTATTGCAATTTATTTGTTACATTTCTAGAAATTCCCAGAACAGAAGTTGGAGTGCAGAGAGAAGTGGTCTGCAGAGGCATGGCTCTGAAGACTGGGGATCTCAAGAGTGGTCAAACAGATGTGATCAGAAAGCCAAAGGTTTGGCCTGGTCTCGAAATTGGAACTCATCTCAAGATTGGAACTCATCTCAAGATTGGAGATCATCTCAAGAATTTAATTCTGATGATGGATCCAGTGAGAGTCAAGAAAGCTACCAGAAGCCAAGAAATAACAGGGGCTATTACTATGGAGCCAATAGAAATAGAGGATATTCCAGGTAGGTGGGTTTGCTAGGATTTGGTTTGATTGCTAGGCCACTGCTAAGTAGCTTGTCTTGTTTGAAGAAGTTATGGAAGCTCTAAAAACATCTTCAGTCGAAAGAAGATTTCATCCGGCAAGCACCGGAGCAAATCTCGGAGTGTGTCCAGGAGAACGGCCTCTCAGGACGACCTTTCAAGGGATTCCAAAAGATTTCTGGATCAGTCCATAGTTTCAGCATCGAAGGAGATATGTAAACGATGGGGTGATTCGGGTGGAATGGGAGACTGGGATCTCGAGATGGACCGGGAAATGGCAGAAGGTGAAGAACTGAAGAAGCTGGCTGGATTTGATTTCACCAAACCACTTCCAAGAAATGAAAGACATGAACAGTGGGCTTTCTTCATCTTATTTCCTATTACAATCAGTCAAAAATTATATTTACATATCTGATTTCTAATAAATATAAAATCTGATATAATATCTAATCTTGCCATTTTCATTTTTATTATTCACCCTGCATTTTGATAAAAATATTGATGTTCTATTAAGTGAACTGTTTGGAGCAAGTAATAGAGGTATTAACTTTGATAAATATGAAGATATCCCTGTTGAAGCCAGTGGTGTGAATTGTCCTCCAAATGTTGAACAGGTGAGCTAAACAGGTGTGATAAACATCTTGCTTAAATAGCTGATTTGTTTGCCATTTGTTATCAACAAATTGTTAATAATAAATCATATTTTTTTCTTTAGTTTTCTGATCTTGACTTTGGAGAAATCATCAACAACAACATTTCACTCTGTCAGTATTCAACACCCACTCCGATACAAAAGTATGCAATTCCAATAATACTTGCAAGGAGAGACATCATGGGATGTGCACAAACGGGTAAGTGCAAACAAATACAACTTACTTAAACTGATCATTTCTTAGGTTTAATTGCTCATTTTTTAATAAAATTTCATCTCCAAAATTAGCTAATCGTAGTCAATGGACCTCAATTCAAAACCCTGCCTAACACACTTACTTTTAATAATTTGTTTTCCTTATAGGGTCTGGTAAAACAGCTGCATATCTACTCCCAATATGTTGTCACATTATAGACAATGGAGAATTCTTGAAGGCTAAATTTGTAAGTTTACTTTTGGCTTAACTCTTGAGACATTTGATATTTGAAATGTTGAATTTCAATTTCAACTTTATTGTCCAATATCATCATATAGAAAGACACTGGATACAGCAGAACCAGACAATATCCCGTAGCTCTGATCCTTGTGCCTACCAGAGAACTTGCCTGTCAGATCTATGAAGAATCCAGGAAGGTAATCAAGTTATGAAGTAAACATGACATTCTTTCAATTATTTAAGTGTGCATCAACGTTCCAGTTTCTGTATCGATCGCGCGTAAGGCCGTGCGTCATTTATGGAGGTGCAGATGTTGGCACTCAGATCAGGGACATTTCCAAGGACTGCCACGTTCTTATTGCAACCCCTGGAAGACTCATTGATCTGACAGAAAGAGGACTCATATCCTTGGAAGCCATCAAGTCTGACTTAAATTTGATGTGCTTTGATGCTCCATTTTGGAGTTTCACAAAATTGTGGACATCCAGTTTAAAAATTAGAACACAAATTTTTATGTCTTATTGTGTCTTATCTTTGTTTTGATGGTAGATACTTGGTCTTGGACGAGGCAGATAGGATGTTGGATATGGGATTTGAGCCTCAGATCAGAAGGATCGTGTTGGAGGATGAAATGCCTTGTGCGGGAAAGAGGCAGACGCTTATGTTCAGTGCCACATTTCCCAGAGAAATTCAGGTATAATTTAGGGAATATTTTGCTTTTATGAGATCTTTTATTCTTAGACAATTACATTACTTTATTATGAATTCTAATCATTATTCGAAATGACAAATACAAAATAATAATGTATGTTTATTAACCTACATAATACATGTTTAACTTTAAACAATGGCAAACTTCTACATGATGAACAGGTACTGGCCAATGAGTTTCTACATGAATACATTTTCCTGGCTGTTGGAAGAGTTGGCAGTACCAGTGAAAACATCACCCAGAAAGTTCTTTGGGTGGAAGAAGATGAGAAAAAATCCTTTCTCAAGGAACTTCTAAATGCTATGGGTAGGTAATTTGTGAATTTGTACTGCTGCATCAAAAACCATTTAAATTATTGATGATAAAGCAGTTATTTAAAATTTTGTATTTTTTATTAAATAAAGTTAGCTGTCGTTTCTTTTCTGATAAAAGTTATTGCTTAATTGTGCATTATTTACATTAATAAATATGCAAGAAGTCATGAATTCTTTAAAATGTCTTTCAATTTGTTGCTTTCATTGTGCAGTTTGCTTGTAAAGTTTGTTTTCTAATAGTAGAAACATGTGCTTCCTTAAGACTGACCCTAATGTTGAATGTCTATGTTTCTTATTTATGGTAAAATAAATTTCCTTTTTCCACTACAAGGCCCAAACTCATTGACTCTCATCTTTGTGGAGACCAAGAAAGGTGCAGATTCATTGGAGTTTTACTTGCACAAAGAGGGTTACATGGCAAACAGCATTCATGGCGACAGAATTCAGAAAGAGAGAGAAGATGCTCTAAGGTGGTTCAAGTCGGGGAAAAGGCCAATCCTTGTTGCAACTGCGGTCAGTATTAATATCAAGGCCTCATATTTTTAATAAATATGATTTATATACTTATTGACAAACAACTTCAATGTAGTGAAAGTTGTTATTTCTTATAACATTGTAAGTTTTATTTCTTAACATTCTGAATAGCTTTGAATTGCCCATCATCTCACTTTTACAACTGAACCTCAAGAATTTCAAGCAAGTAGAGTGTTCAGTTAAATCTTCAAAAAGCTCATTTTCTTTCCCATAGGTTGCTGCAAGGGGATTGGATGTACCGAACGTGAAGCACGTCATAAACTTTGACCTTCCGACAGACATCGAAGAATACGTCCATCGCATCGGAAGAACAGGGAGAGTTGGAAACTTGGGTTAATGATTTTAAAATCATTTTGAAGACTTTTCTTAAAGCTTTCCTATAGTTTGGTAACATTTAATCAATTTGTTTAGTATCTAATTTCAGTTATTGTAAAATAATCAGCCTTTTTTATTTATTTGAATAAAAACCCAAACTCTCTGTAGGATTAGCAACCTCATTTTTCAATGAGAAGAATATTCAGATTGCGTACGACTTGTTTGAAATCCTTGCTGAGTCGAAGCAAGTTGTGCCAGAGTGGCTGGAAAACATGGCTTATGAGTCCAGAAATAATACTAGCACTCCCAGGAAAAATAATAAAAGGTACATTATTTTTGAGAAGATGGCCATTATTATTATCAATTATTATCATTAATGAGCAAATTTATTAAAACAAAACGTTTTTCATGTGTATTTTTTATGGATGATTTATAATTTTACAAATTAAGTGACATTAATAAAATAATGGTAATTAATTAGTTTTATTTTTCTAAGATTCAGTGGCTTTGCCTCAAGGGACTACAGGGATCATGGTGGTCTTTCAAGGCAGCGTCAGCTCAGCACTGGCAGTTCCTCCCTGCTGAGGAGCAAACATTGAGCCTCATTGAGTAATGGAAATCTCTTTTTAAATCGGAGTTTTTAAGACTTAGTTTTTCTAGAATTATTTTTACTTAGGACTTGCCTTGCTTTTTATTGCTGATCAATTCAGTTGGTTGATATTCTTGGATATACTCACAAACATTTGACCAGGCATGCCTTCTTGATTAAGCTGGTCAAAAATTAAAAGAAAAGACAGTGCACATCAAGAGCCATGGAGATTTTTGAGGGAGGCGTTTTTGAAAAACTCCTTCCTTTAACTCTGGCTCAACACTAGTTACTAGCTCCTCTGGTAGGCTGTCCTTGAGAAATGTCTGGTCTGTTTACAGGCTTGAAGTAGGTGAGATCTACTGCCCATAGAATATAAAACCACGATGTTTTACTGATGGAAAATCAGCTTGTATTTGTTGACGCACAGCTTGCTGTCCTAAGTGTTCACAAGTACACTTTCCACATGATGCCTTGTTTTATCTAGGAGATTGTGATCCTGAGCATCTTTATGCATTTCACCACGTTTCTTGCAAAATTTCAGTATGTGCTGCATTTCTTCCAGTTGTACAGTTAATTCATTCACCGGCAGTTCTTTTGAACTCCAGAATGTACATTTTGTTCACCTCAACTCTTAGGGTCTCACATTCCTCTTTAGGTATTTTGTGAAAAACTTCATTCTCAGATGCATCTGTCCCCAGAAAGTTTTGCTTTAGAGAGAATCAGGGGCATTAATGGCAGCTTTAAAAATACTTTCAAAGGAGCTAGTATAGTTTTAAAGTGTACATAATCTCACACCAAACATCTTTCGCATCTTGCACTGTCTTTTTTAATCCGACCAGCACTGAGAAGCCTCTCGTGGTGGATTGACATTGGAAAGGTTTCCAAGGAGGTCTGAGAAGTCTTACTGGAAACAATTCCCATTCAATCCATCACATAAGGCTTGTTATTTGATCTGCTGGTTGTTGCAGACGAGACTACAATGTTTAGATATTCAAGAAGGCAGCGTTCACATTTTCCGGTTTCGGGCCTTATTTTCGCATTTGATTTTTATTTGTTGTTGTTAGTTATTTACAATTGTGCATGACTGTCACTTTTTAGGTGTTTTGAATTTTTACAATAAATGAGCATTTGTGCTACTAAATTATTTATATGTGTTGCACGGATTATTTATCTCATATTTTATAATAGTTACTGCATTACCTTTAAAAATTAAATTAGTGATGGGGAGACTTAGACTAAGTTTGTTATTTTCTGTTCCTAAAAATGCCTTTGAGACATTGTCCGAAGGGGAGGGCACTCAAAAAAAAAAAAAAAAAAGAGAAATCCAGTTAATTGCGACAGGGGTCCTCAGATATTCCAACGCTTCAGCCCTTTGATTCTCCTGATGTTTTCTCCTCTAGTTGATTACGTGAAAGGGCTGAGGACTTGAAAATTCTCTCAATTGTAAATTGACGCTTAGCTAATTCACATAATGTCTACGGCGAGATACTGATAAATCCGTGTCCTTGTTGACGTTAAAACTATTTATTGTAGATCAAGCACTTTGTCAATAAATCCGCACGATTTGCGCTTTATTATTTATGGTTCCGCTGCAGCGCGCATTCACCTGAAACCGTTATCTAGGAGCTTGAATGAGATTAATGTTGTCACCATTGGCATTTCAAAAATGCTTCTATTTTACGGCATCATCCCCTCGAGTTGATGTACTAGTACGTTTTAAGAGTTATTCTATGTGATTTCCGCAAGTCATTTAAAATATAATATACCATGGACATCTAAGTAGGGGGTATTATCTAGTCCAACCTCTACCACTTCACCAAAGTTGTTTAGCGCGCAACCTTACTTAAGCTGGAAAGCAACATTGCAAGGTGGTTATACCTGGAAGATTCAATAAACGCTGCAGCAGGCAGATGAGCCACTTTGCAAACCTTTAATGAAAATCAATCTCATAATTAGAATAGTAGTCAGTAAATATTAAAAAATATATATAAACTTGTTAGGACGTCCTTAACAAGTCCAATTAAGCATTTACAATAACCAAGCTAATTATCCATCCCGGACACTAGCCGTTGGTTCAGTTATAAACTCATTTAAAACTCAGAGAACTGATTTATGTTTATAAAATTACAAAAGTTTATGGGGAAAAAAGTGGATTACTAAGCGGCACACAGGAGAGGAGCGTGTTGGCTATCGATCGTTTGGACTTGCTTGGCACAGCTTGCGAGCTGTTGTGATGAACAGTAATATTGTGTTGGGGAGGGACTGATCTTGTTCTTCTATGCTGATATATTTAACTTCTCAAAACCAAAGTTGTCGAAAATGTCAAGTCAGTCGACGCCTGGAAAAATTAGCGATTTTTATGATTTGAAGGAGGAGTTGGGAAAGTGAGTAATTTACTTTGGGATTTGTTAAGTCGATGGCTAATTTAATTCTTCGATAGGTATCGTAATGCATTGGCATTTGAAAATGTAAATTTTGTAAACATGTTTTTTTTTTTTAATGAATCCAGTTTATTACACAGACATTAGTCTCCTTAAACCACTATAACTTAATGTTATGTTATGTTAGACATAAGCAAATTTGACTTTCAGCATCATGGGTTATGGAGCACATCATTATATGAATTACTGGGCTTTGTTTTCTCGGTTTAAGCATTAACCACACGCGCAATTTGTTTGCCGTTGGGTTGATAAGTCATAAATATGAATTTGCTTTGATAATTTGGATCTTCTCATAAATGAATCGTTTCTGAGATGCTTTGACTTTAATTGCATTAAGGAACTAAAATTGTCAGGAGCAATTTATTACTTATTTCATTTCATATAATGGCAAGTCATTGCCAATTATTTGCTCACTCATAATTTGTTCGACACTGTAATCAACGGTTTAGATTTTTTCAATAAAATGTATAATTTCACGAGGACACTTATGATGACATGCTTCCATTAAATACTGATATTTATTAGAAAACATTGAATCCCAAATTTAGATGCAGTTGGAATTTGTACCAGCTGGGAATTTAAACCTAATTTGTGACTTTAAAACGTGGCTTGACCATTTATCGAATGTATCAGGGGTGCATTCTCCATCGTGAGAAGATGTGTTCAGAAGACCACGGGGCACGAATACGCCGCCAAGATCATCAACACAAAGAAACTGTCGGCTAGAGGTATGAAACCATTTGCAACTTTGTCTCTGTATCTTTCATTTCATAATTAACATCATTAGGAGGATCGATCATCCGGTTTTCACAAGTCCCGCATTCAGATATTTTTATTGGAACTTGTTATTAATTCACATTTAAGTCATTTAGAGGATTTACGTTAATGGTTAATTCGTGCAGTCATAGCATCCAAAGCATTTATTGCTATATTTATTCATAGAATTTTCTAATTAATCTGGTTTGCCAATGAATGGTGTCATTATCGGATAATGGATAGCAAGCAATATTTGTGGAGTAAACATTCATTTGTTCCGCTAACAATGACTTTGAAAACCTCCTTTATTTGCCCCTTAGTGACTGTGGATTCAGAAATTGTTTATTGTTTTCAATTGTTTTGTCTATCCTGTGGTATATTTTTTTTTACTTGCTGTTTTCCTCAGATCATCAGAAATTGGAAAGAGAAGCTCGAATATGTCGTCTTCTCAAACATCCTAACATAGGTCTGACGTTGATCAGTGACTATTTACAGTGGTATTTTACAGAATTACATGATGTGTTTCGAATGAAACTTTGTTTTCTATTCCCTCTTTTTTATTAATTATTATTACTTATTATTACTTATTATTTCTTTATTTTAGTTTATTATTTATTCTTTATAAGTGTTTGTTATTCTTAAAAGATTCAAGTTGATTATTGAAATTTGTTGATGCAGCAGTCGATGTACCATTTGATACCCATGGAATTGCTTGTTGCACTGAAAATACATCGTCTCATGTTACTCAGTTGAATGTCTTAGCTAGATTGTTTGAATATCAGCATGAATTGAAATGAGTGTATCTACTCATGCTTGCTTGAATTTTTGCTTAGATTTGATTAAATATTTTTCCAGTGAGATTGCACGACAGCATACAAGATGAAGGATTTCATTACCTCATTTTTGACTTGTTAGTAATTCCGATTTGCAATTTCCAACTGTCGGCATTTCTCGAGTCTGCATCTAACTGCAGTAAAGCGTTTGCGTTCGTGTTTAATGGAAATAAAAAGTAATATCAAATTCTCAAAGGCAAACGAAACGTTTCTGGATTAAAAGTTCCGGAGAGACTTTTGGCAAATATTCTCTCGGACGTTACGACCGGTTTATTGGTTTTTGTATAGCGCTGCTGGTCATTTGATCTTAGGAAATAGTTTTTACTTTGAGATTACAAGTCAGTATTATAATGAATTGTAAGTCATTATTATAATGAATTGTAAGCCATTATTATAATGAATTGTAAGTCATTATTATAATGAATTGTAAGCCATTATTATAATGAATTGTAAGTCATTGTTATAATGAATTGTAAGTTAATTAAAATCGATTCATTCATCTTACGATTTGAAATTTTGCTTGCAGGGTGACGGGTGGAGAATTGTTCGAGGATATCGTAGCCAGAGAGTTTTACTCGGAGGCAGATGCCAGGTAGGAATATGAGCTTGATTTGTTGTTTTCTTGTCTATGCTTTTTAAAGAAAATCTGTTTTGTTTTTTTTTACCCTATTTGAATTCTTTGATCACGACAATTTCTTGAAATGCATTTGTTCTGTTTCTTGTTATTTGTTAATTTCAAATGAAGTAATGAGCACTTATAATTTATTGATCATCCCACATTCTAGATGTCTGAATTATTAATGGAGGCAGACGCCTCTTGTGAGAATTAAGTTTTTAGAATGTGAGAACTTTTCTATTTCAGACTCCAAAGGTTTTTTTTTTTGAGAATAACATTTTTTTGGACTTTTTTTTCCAAATTGCTCTGGGTCATTTACTCAAAATCATTTATTCATCAGTTTGTACCTCAATAATCACTAATATTCCCATTAATCTGAACTATAGTTCGTTCGACTAATGGACGACGCTAACTGTGTCATTAAATGGTGTCATCCATTTGATTCAGTCATGTCTGAATACTCTAATGTGGATTATAAGTTAATTATGTCTTTGAATGCTCCGATATGAATCATAAGTTAATTACATGTCATTCACTGCTGAAATGCATTTGCTTGTTAAGATTTCATCCCTCAGGTTTACATAAACTTAATAATAATATCACAGGATAATTTAAAAATTACTTTTTATCCACTTTTATCTGCTCCACTTGATCCTAAATCGGATGAATGATTTATTCTCCTAGCAACTGCATGCAACAAATATTGGAAAGTGTAGAATACTGTCACCAAATGAACATTGTCCACAGAGATTTAAAGGTTATATGAGGCTATGAAATTTATTTTTAAACTGAAGTCTTACTTCATTGTAGTTCTTTTTATTGGATTTGATAACTTTGTTTAGTTGTGAATTAATAATTGTTGGGTTGTTGCCGAAATGTTTAGCCTGAGAATCTTCTGCTGGCCAGTAAAATGAAGGGAGCAGCTGTAAAGTTGGCAGATTTTGGTCTTGCCATAGAGGTTCAAGGAGAACAACAGTCGTGGTTTGGTGAGTTGCAATAAAAATTCACATTAGAATTAACTTAAATGTTCCTGATGCTTTCGTAACACAAAGGAAATATTTTGTCGAAAGAGTTGGCTCTGTTTGCTTGAAGTTCTAAAGAGTGAAGTGAAACAAGTCTGCAATGAGTAATTGGAATGTTTGAGATAAGGGTCTTCCAACATTATGTTGTAATCTTCCAACTGTATTCTATTCAATTTTATATTTGTTTTGGTCTTAAACAACAATAACGATTAGTAAAACATCAGGATTTGCTGGAACACCTGGATATTTGTCTCCTGAGGTTCTGCGGAAGGATCCCTATGGGAAAGCAGTGGACGTATGGGCTTGCGGTCAGTAAATGGTTTTTAAAAATTTTTTAGGTGTCTTTTGTCAAAAGTAGATTGTCAGTTAAGCGTCTTAAATTGATTAACTAATTAATTTGTTGAATGCAAAATCTTGTTAAATTGCTTGAATCTTGAATGATTTCCGAAAGAAAGTCAAGAAACATTTTTTAGGAATGTAAGATATATTCTTTTGCTTTGTTTAACATTTTATTGGATATACAAAGCAAAAAACCAACTGTAGTCTTTGCCAAACGAAAGTAAAAAAACAACGTTATAAAAAAGGGATGATGGAAATTTCTGTCATGTAGTCGTACTTTCATTTTTAATTATTGCAAAAACTCTCTAAGAAAATACAACTTGCTATGTGTTTGATCAGAGATCCCAGATTAAAGTATTACATTGATGGAAGAATTCCATTTAAATTTCTGAGCATAATTACTTTAAGAAATAAATTCAAACTGTCAATCGTAAGGGCATTTATCTGTTGGCAATTGGCTGAACGAAATGATAAATGGTGATGTTGGAGAAGCAGTGATGATGATGAATTTGGTGATGTTGATGAAGATGGTGATGGTATTGCTTATATTTTCTTCTCACAGGTGTTATCCTCTACATCCTGCTGGTAGGTTATCCCCCTTTCTGGGATGAAGATCAGCACAAACTCTACGCTCAGATCAAAGCAGGAGCTTTTGATGTAATTACCATCTTCTTTTGTTTTAATTTTTAAACTTCAACTGGGAGGATGAATGTGACGTGATGAATTAAACCCATCGCTCGTTCAGTACCCGTCTCCAGAGTGGGATACGGTTACAGCAGAGGCAAAGAACCTGATAAACAACATGCTCACTGTCAACCCCGCTAAACGCATCTCAGCATCCCAGGCTCTCAAACATCCGTGGATCAGTGTGAGTGGAGATATTTGTTTCATTAAGTAAGGATTTGAAGTTAATTATTAATATTTATTTCGTTAAGTAATGAGAAGAAGTTAAATATTAATTCGACCGTGATTGGTGGAGGGGTTTCTGAGGCATTTATTATTGGAAAAGCCACGATTCATTAAAGTTTTTTCATCTTGTTTTTTAATTTCTTAAATTGAGGAATAATCTTTTGATCTCATTGAGTCGTTTTTTAAGCGCTTTAATGGTCTGCAAGTTGATTGATCATTATCAGTCAGCATCGGACCCATGTGGTACTGATTGATAGCGTGGGATGCAAAGTGCCTCCGATGCTAAGTATAGGGCACCATATAAATTTATTATCATCATCATCATCATCACCATCATCACCCCATCATCATATAACACCAGTGCATTAAATGGATAAATGATTTAGATTGACTGATTGGCTAGGAAGCAATTATTAGAAATTGATTGACTCCTTTGGAGTTATTAATCGAGGGCACGATTCGGTTGCAATCAAGATGCGGCCGATAAAGATGTAAATGCATGCTAACAATATTAAATTAATTGCCCGGTTGATTGATCGACTGATTGATAATTATCAATCACAACATTTAACAGCAAAGAGAGAGAGTTGCAGCCATGGTACACAGACAGCAGACGGTTGACTCTCTGAGGAAGTTCAATGCCAGAAGGAAACTGAAGGTCTGCATCTGATCTACTTTCTTTGGATTGCATTTATGATAATAATATTTAATTAACTTAATTAATCTGTTTACTTTACAACGTTGCAGTAATTTTGTATTTCAATGTTTAATATCAGTTCAATATATCATTTGCTTATGCATGTTCATTTTGCTCATCTGACCAATATTTTTTTGTGTTATAACATGCTATTGGTATTTATGCCAAAGCCAACATATTGGCCAACATTATAGTTGATTTTATGTATTTAGAATATTTAAACTGCATCATATTATTATTGTTATTATTATTATTATTATTAAAATCATTTATTATTATTATTATTATTGTTATTATTTCATTATTATTGTTGTTGTTAATTGATTTTTTTTTCATTCAGGGTGCAATTCTGACCACTATGTTAGCTACATGTAATTTTTCAAGTGAGTAATTTCAGCGATGATTAAAATCGATTGCTTTCCATTACACCACTTCCCGCACAAAATGGCTTTCCAGGAAATTGTGCTGGATACTTTTATCAATTGCTTTCCTATTTATTTATTTATTTATTTGACATCTTCCTGGCAACTTTTTTTTATATCTTGCTGTGTATTGTGTTAGATATGTTTAAAAGTATGATATTCTAAGAGCTGATATGTTCTTGATATGCATCATTCGATTGCATCATTTGACAACAACGACGATGAGACATTGTAAATGAAGTTACCTTTCATTCCACCGTGACATTCCAGATCGCAGTCTGATGACGAAGAAGGCAGATGGCATCAAGGAGTCCTCGGACAACAGCGTCACCATTGAAGATGAAGACTCCAGAGGTTAGTTCTCAATTTCAGTTTCTCATTTTTTTATTTTGTTTCATTTTGAAACAAGAATATTTTTACAAATTTAGAAAAGCAATTATTTATAAATATGTGTTCATCATTGAGATTATTTTAGTTTCCTTTTAAATTCGATTTTTCAAGGAATTTTCCTCAGAACTTAAGCAGCTTCTTCTGAAAGAGAATTTGGAATTTTTCCATTAGACTTGGAATTGCAAGCATTGTTAGCTGATGGGATGATTCTGATTATCCTTATAATTATTTCATAGATGTCTGAGAAAGGGGAAATATTAATGCCAATGCCTTTAATAAAAATATACTAATACTAAATTTTTTTGCTAATGTTAAATTTTAATTTGTATGCATAGAAAGCAGTTGAAAATGTTCTTTGGATTATTAAATTACCAGATTAAATGCTATATTTGCCAGTTGCACGAGAACTTCGAATAAAAAAATCCGTGAATTTTGGTGGTCTTTTGTCAGAATTAATCCAATTGTTTTCTTTCCTGTTTCCTGCTAAAATTTGGATTCAATTTTTATCCATTTTGAATTTAAGAATTTTTTGGTTTTCAACCAATGTTAATGGCTTGAAGGGTTCTCTGACTTTTGCTCACATTTTTTGTTTGGCAATGGATGTCTCGTGGCGGTTGTGCACATAAACTGTTGCTCACACGGCCCATGTCACGCAATAATCTATGTGAGCAACAGTTTATGTGCCATGCGATCAACAGTCTGGTCACCGGCTTGAAGCATTAGAGCAAGAACTCACTGCTCAAAATATTTCTTTGGGAGTTTTTTGAACAAATTAATTTGCCATTTGAATTTGAACAAAATTATTTTGAACATCAACCAATTTCTTGTCTTCATTATAATTTGGAAAATGCCTCAAATCTTTCTAAGAATTGTTTTGTGGAGACATTCCATGAATTACACAATAATAATAAATAATATTTTATCTTTGATTGAGAACATTTAACTATTTACAATCTGATGTCAACCATCGGTGACCATACCATCACATTAAACACCTTCAGAGACAGAAGAAATGATTGCATATTTCACAAACATTTTTACCCTTTGTAAATCACTTGATTTAAGCCAACCTAATTTCAGTTTTAAACCAAAGATTTGTTACTTTAATTTTTGAATTTCTAGACAAAACCTGCTTATTTGAAATAACCTGGAAAGCATAAAATAATTTTTTGACCTTGAAAAATCATGAAATCATTTCTTGACCTCAAGGATCACCGAAGACGAAGGAGATGAACAGCACTGCAAACGGTGGAAGTTCTGAAGGAAGTGGAGACTCGAATGTCACGAGCATCATTGGAAGACCTGATCACGGAGACAGATCAAGTTAGTTCTTTAAAAAGCTTTTTTATCCGTTGCTTAAATTTTATTATTTTTATATATAAATTATCTTATTATAAAATTATATTTAAATATTATCTTATTATAAAATAATGTATAAAATTATATATAAATCATTTTATTATAAAAATCCGTGTTTTCTCCAGTTTAATGAACATTTTCTTCATATTTTTCTCCGACGACTCATCAAAAATTCACGCAAACAAAGAATTTTATGAAATGCGGATTAGATAGTTTATGTTTATGTTATTGCACAAAGGTTGTCCATTATAATAATGCATTTTGCCTTGCATTATGAGTGCCTTAATCTTGCTAGTGTCTCTAATTATTATCCTGTATTTTGTTTTGCTAGCGAATTATTATTTGAAATTGTCAGACATTCATGAGGCAATACCTTACCTTAGCTTCCTGTTTTGCAGGTCGCAAGCAGGAAATCATCAAGCTCACTGAGGTAGTCACAACAGCCATGCTCAGAGGGGACTTTGAAACTTTCTCGTATGTGTTTTTGTCGTCGTTGTTGTCGACACGACATTATTAATAATGGCGACAACTAGAATTTTGCAATGTTAATATTGATATGAATTGATTGTTAATGAACTTTTATTTAAAAATGATAATGCGATGAAATGATGATGTAACGATGGTAACATGACACCACAGGAAGCTGGTTGACCCTCAGATGACCTGCATTCAGCCAGAGTCTAATGGCAATCTTGTGGGTGGACTCAGCTTCCACAGATTCTACTTTGACAATGGTAAATAAATCAATCATGTTGTGATCTTTAATGTGTGATTATGTTGTGATATTGATGTCTGATGATGCTGTGATCTTAATGTTTGATGATGTTGCTTGTAATGTTCATGGTAAATATCTGCCCAAATGTTTTTGAACCTCTTCAGGCCAGGTTTTGCTTTCCAAATGGTCATCTTGTTGAGACATTTTAAACCCCCAATTATTATCCCAGTAATGGCTGTCACTCAGCATTTATTTCTGAAACTTACTTGAAAATAATTTTTTAAAACTCAGGGAATTCTTAGTAATTATTCTCTCAAAGAGGTTTTTAAAATGCTCTTACATGATTTTTTAAAGCTCTTTCGAGCAGTGGCTTTTGAATCGAATAGGTTTCTTGCTTCAAAACTAAGTTCCTCCTTCTATTTCAAACTAGATTTTGTTATCCTATTGATTCATTACATTCTTATTAGACCTCAAATGGTGCAATGGAACTCCAGTATTTGTATACAAACAGTTGAATTTAACATCATAATTATCAGTCACAAAATGTTCCTAAATAGACATTAGTCAGCATCTCACGTAAAAATTGTGGCTAAAACCACATGACGAAAGCTTAGAATGGTCACATGAAAAGTGTGAGTTTTAAAATGTGAGAATTGCTGGAAATTGTGGAATTGTTGAAAAAAGTGCAACTGTTGCAGAAGGTATTCAAGGCATGAAAGTAGTAGGTGGATGGGAAAAATGGCACCAAATTTTCAGGAAAATATGAAATGTTTTTGAAAAGGAAATGAAGGATGTAATGAAAGGAAATTTGGTCGTGCAAAGATAAAGCACTGCATTGTAATTGGACAGATCTTTTATTTACAATATTTTTAAATTAATAATAATAACAATAATAATAATGTGTCAGATTAAAATTTATAACTATTTAAATTATTAATAATGTGTTTATTTGTAAAGTGTCATATTAAGGGGTGCTCCATTTTAAGTTCTATTTTAATTTTAAATAATAGATTTATTATTATTACTATTATGTTATTTTTATTATATTTTTAATTGAATGAAAGTAAAACTTCTTGCATTGCAGTGAAGAACAACAAGGTTATCAATATCTTCATCTTGAAGCCCTACGTACACTTCCTGTCAGATGATGCTGCTTGCATTGCTTACACTAGGCTCACTCAGTACATTGACAGGTACATTATTTTTTATTTCAACTTTATTGGTAATCATGTTTGTTCTTAAATAAATGGTTTGATTAGTTAGATGGATTGGTTGATGCCAGCATTATTATTTGTTGTTATTAATATTACACTGATGTTTTTTATCATTTAATTACCTCCGCTTTAAAAGATGTCAATAAGTTAACCACCAGACTTAATAATTTTTTTATAAATCAAATCAGTTTACAGGGTAAAATTATTTAAACGTACAATAATCACTAAGATCATTTAATATCGAAGCTAACACGTGCATCTCCCATAGGAATGGGGTGCCAACCACCATGCATTCCGAGGAGACTCGCGTCTGGCAGCGACAAGGCAGGAGGTGGCTCAACGTGCACTACCATTGCTCCGGGTCCCCCGCCATACCGTGCTGCAAGTGAATCTCCCCCGTCGTGTCCGACGTCTGTTGTCGCTTAAGCACTTTTTATCTATTCGTGTGTTTCATGACGTAATCAAATCTTGCATGGAGGCAAATGTTCTTGAAGAATTCTTTTTTTTTTTTTTTTTGAGTGGAAGAGGTCAAGAACGAACAGTTGTCATCATTTTTATCAATTCTTCCTAATCGATTGCTCTTTGAGATGATTGACCACTCCGAGGGTGTTCCCTTTTCTGGTTGTCGGTTTAAGATTGTGCGAACGTTCTCGCGACCGAGATGCTCAGAGTCACCACGAAGCTTTTAGTCTGTTGCTTCAGAAGACCAAACATCTTGCAGCTCAATCTTCTCATTCTGTTTCTGAGAATACCACATTTGACGTTTGATTGCCCTGTTACTGACCATTATTAACTCAAGTGTGAAAAAATAACCTACGTAGTATGCTCCGGCCATTTTGATCTCTTTCTGTAGCAGCCAGATTTTTTCATAATCATCAGAAAATCTTATATATTCACAATAATTGTAGCTGCTTAAGACTTTACCATCACAAAAGCGTCTGTAAAAAAAAACTCAGTTCTGCAAATTAGGCTCGAACGAGACTTTTCCATCTTGCAGCAAAGTGGTTTAAACACTACCACCTCAAGGACCTTGATCTTGGATTTCTGGGGAAATGATGTGAGACGACCAGGTTAATCACGCAAGTACAGCAACCATCAGCAACCGACTGCAGTTTGCAGAGGCGTGCTTTTTTTCTCTGGTTTTTGTGCTCTTGAATTTTTGTGAATCTCCATAGTACCTGAACTGTGCATAACTTTTATAAGTTCGTCGATTTTTCGCCGTTGTGGATCGTGCTCTTCGTAATTTTTATCAACCATCTCAGAAACTCGGCCGCGTCGCCATCTTTTGTCTCACACATTATTCGACTGCATGGAATCCTGCAAAATGCTTATCACCTTGACACAGAACCCAGTGGTTTGCAGACACTTTTTGATGGTGATGCGAGATGATTAGGCACCGTTCTGTTAATATTTTCACTCATTAGGATAGTGGTATAGTTTATTTTTGATAATTGTCATTTATTTTCTAAAATAAAAATTTTTGTGTTTTAGTGATTTTTGATAAAATTGCAAGGCCGGGTGTCCAGACGGATTTCTCCCCCCCCCCCCCAAAAAAAAAGTAGCAACTGAGTGAACATTGTTATATTTTGATCAGGTTGATTTGTTCACATTAAAAATTAAACGAGAGGTACGAAGTTAAACGCCCTTCAGAAGTGCTAAGAATTCAGCTTAAAAGCTTTGCCTGGCCTGATGCCATATAAAGTCCAAATCATCTTGGTTATGCAAAGGATTATAATCAAATAAATGATGCCATATAAAAAAGCAAATTATTAGTATATCATTATGTCCTTTTCATTCAAATTTTGGAATGGAAGAGATACACTTTCATTTCAAGAGGACACATTCAAAAACAATGCAAATTGGAATTGGAGGAAAGCATTCTGTCACAAGATTTGATCACAATATCTGACTAAAGGGGCTTAATGCCTAAATATTTAATTTGAGCTCAGAAGCGAAGAAACTGCCTTCCCTGTTGCTATTCGAACGACGCCCGAAACTGACGGGACGTTGTACCGAGACAAATGTGACACCAGTCACACGGCACTTACAAATTTGTTGTTGTTATTAATATTATTAATATTAGTTAGAGGATGAGTCTCAATTGGAAAAACATGTAACTAAATTAATGGGCTTTTAATTATTCAGATATTGATCAGGTTCACTTTTAATGTTTTGTTCACCATCTGATGGGGCCTTGCTTTCTTTGGATTGTTTAGGCTTCTTGCTTTCTTGGATGTTATTTTTCTTGGGTAATGGGGCAGCTTCAGATTTCTCATGCTCGAACCAAAGCTGGTAGTTTGGATTCATCGGAAATTTCTTGCAGTTCTCGCAGTTCAGACATTTCTCAACTCTTCTCTTTCTCTTCCTGTCTTATGCAATTATCAACATGTAAAGCACTATTGCTTTGATATGAATAACATTGAATTTCGTTAAGCTATTACCTCTGATTCTGACAGTAGAGGTGACACCAGGCACCATCAAAGCATTGCACTTTTTACACCAGGTTCTTTTAATGTCAGGACTCCTAGACAGGTTATGAAGAAGCAATTCAATAAGGAATCAGTCTAACTAATTAGTCGACTGCTATAATTGATCTTACACCCTGATAACATTCTTCCTTGAAATGCTTTTAAATACACTCCCATAGAATTGGACCAGCTTGGTGTTGTTAGGATTTATTTTAAGTAACGTATGTGCAGCCTGTTAAACGGGGATAGAGGTTTAGCGATCGAACATTTCATAATGAAATCATTAATGCATTACTTGGTAAATGTAATTTAATCTCATAAAAGCGTCTCTCTTTGGAATGTTTGAGGAATCCATCTTGTCAACTGTGTCTATTATCGTTCGCGTTCGTTTACATTTCTTGCATTAGAAACAAAAGAATTCATTTAATGTTGATAATTTTAAAAATGTTTAATATAAATAATATTTTAGCAATAAAATAAATAATATCAAACCTATGATTTTTAAAAGTATTAAAGCAATCAATGTCTAAACGACACTAAACTTGTACCAATAAACCAATCAGACTACCGTCAGTATCATTCAACAGAAAGGTCTACACAGAGTTTTCTCAGCTTTTCTCGAGGCGACCGACAAAAGACAACTTATACTTCCTGTCCTTCTTGATTTATCGGCAGAATTTGGCACCGTGCAATGGCGTAGCTAGGGGGTAGATATGTCCCCTTGCGACAAGGTGCAGGGGCGCTAAAATGAGGCCTACAAATGAGGCTTTTTATTTTCGTATTACGCACAACATCATATTATAATAACTGAACAAGGGTAACAAATCGGTCACAAGATGATTGCAGCAGCTACATCAGACGTATCATATGTCTGCCACACTGTGGACGAGTTAAAAAAAAACTGTGCCCATCACAGTAAAGCGGGAGTCTGAACGCACGATCATATTCTGTTAATTAAACAGTGTTAAAGCTATCCACGAAAGACTGGATGAACTACAGTAGGACTGCGGGGGCGCATTTTGAGGGGTACATAAAAATAAAAAAAAAATAGAAAAAACGGCCACACTCTCTCCTCAGTGTTTTACTGTGTCCGTTGAAGAGTCAGATTTCAGCAAGTTCATGATCTTGCAAACAAATACGCCTTTCTCACACTGTCAAATCCGCTTGATGATAATTTTGATAGGAGTGGTTGAAGAAGACATAGATAAAAAAGAGTTCTTTGCCAAAAGAAAGAGATTGAAATTTTGAGCTTGACACAGAGATACCGCCTTGTGGATTCTGCCCCTAATGCTGTGATCTTTAATTTAAGTTAATAAAAAACTCTCTTCGATCATCGATGAGTCAGTCAAGAAAAAAATGCGGAAAAAGTGGGAGAGTTTGTAAATTTGTAACTCATTCGATTGTAAAAATATTCGAGCTCTTCGAAAACAAAAAAAGGTTAACTGATTATTAACTGCCTTGGGGGGACTTCAAATGTTATGATCGCCTCGGGCGGCAAGAACAGTTGGTACGCCACTGGCTGCCAGATAAGTTATCGGAGGACCCAACTATGACGCCTAAACCAGAAGTGATGCAGAACAGTTACTGGTATATTATTAAATGGTATGTTTTTAAAAAACCTGAGCACAAAATTTGGATTGCTGCTGGACTTTACAATTCTTTTATCTAGGATATAGATGCAATTCAGCGAAATTGCACAGATTTTTTAAATTACTAAGACACTGACATCAATGGGCACGAATTTTTTTTTTACAGAAATTGACGATTGCGAAATACTGCTCCTGTATGTAACCGGAATGAAGTTCTATCAAAAACTCCATTGGATCATGGTTTTATTGCGTTTTATGAAAATGACTTGAATCTTCTAATTGCATTGCAAATCCTATTAACAACAGTTGCAGTTTCAATTGCAAGCGATCGTTAAGAAAACTGAAACTTATTTGCGCGCTTCGATAGGACAGGATCGTCTAGGCCTATGGCCAAAAAAAAAAAAAAGGTCTTTCAGTCAATTTTCGTAAGTTTCGTGAAGGAACACGGATGAAGCAGAGAGTTCATCTCTAAATTAAAAAAATATTTTCTCACTGGACTAACAAACATCCGAGTTACTGACTAGTTACATGGCGTGTCAGCTATGCCGCACCAATCATCTTAGAGTGATTTTGTAGCTTTAAATACACCTCGACTCATTGGACATCCACAGTCTCTGCCATTTTCTATATTTAATTATTCTCCATCGTTATGCCAACTACGAACAGCCTGATATCTCAAAGCTTGTTGCAGACATGCAGCATCAGCCGTCACTATGTGCAATCCTATTAAATTGTTAAGATTTACAGCCAATCTAGTACACAACTTTGTTCTTATTCTCCCCTATGGTCGACCCATACTTCCTTATGGTCCAACTCTGGTCGACCCTCACCCCCCTATGGACGACCCTCATCCCGCCACGGTCCAACCACGGTCGACCGTCACCCCGCTATGGTGGTCCCTCATCCCCAATGGTCCAGCCATTCCTCCAAAAGAATGAATCACAAAATATTATTTTTTAAATGATTTAATAGGTTAGGTAAACAAATAGCTGGGCTTAAATGTGTGACACATTATGTGTGGCTGATTTTCGAAAAAATCTAAATATGAAATGTGGGATGATTATTTAACTTTATGGACCCTGTTCCCCCTGGCCACTCCAGCCTCGTAGTTTTCAGCTAATGACGGGGTAATGACGGTAGATGCGATGGCTGGTTTTTCGGCTTTCGGGTCTACAGGCTTCTCCGGGGTTCAAAGGGTTAAAAACTGCAATATCTTCTAAAATATGGATTGTGTCTAAGAAATATTTTGTATTTCCTGATTATATAGACAATTGTTTGTTGTGTCAAAATATAATTTTTGGAGATACTTTGGTGTCATTAATGAGTGTGTACTGAGTTCATTTGATCTAACCCATTTGTAATACTCCAAAATTCAATTCCGCATCTGCATCTCTCCATGTGTCGTGAGGGTTTGGGACAGAAAGCAGATGAATTCTTTCCTCAGTAGGACCTGAATAGCAAGTGATAATTTGTAGGATTTGACGTCTCAGGAAGCATGATTATTGTTGTTGGGCAAATCAGGTATTTCTCCACTTGTCCTGGTTGGGTTGAAGACAACCAGACATAACTCCCATATTCGCTAATAAGATGATGTTTTGTCTATTTTGTCGCCGGGCTATTTTAACAGGGTTGTTTTGGCGGGGTTACTTTGTCGCAGGACTATTATAAATTGGGGTGCCAATTTCGGGGCAAACCTTCACATAACTTATTTTTATTATGATTTTTATTGTCGTTAGCCCTCAAGGAGAGATGGGGAGATACAGTCAGAAGTGAGGGCGGGGGATATGATTCAGGAGTTGCTAGAATTTTTTTTATCGTTTTTTTGTTTTTTTTAAGGGCTC
Organism: Whitmania pigra; assembly: GCA_021613335.1. Taxonomy (NCBI): domain Eukaryota; kingdom Metazoa; phylum Annelida; class Clitellata; order Hirudinida; family Haemopidae; genus Whitmania; species Whitmania pigra. Next base: position 826,872 of record JAJTWR010000281.1, on the reverse strand, counting down.
AGATTATTTTCCAGTTTTTTTTACTCCAAAAGCACATCTCATTAGAAGAGTTGATATTATTTTTTAACTGGTTTTTCCTGGCAATTTAATTTTACTAAAGAGATGTCTCGCTCCACAGTTTTTGAATAAAAAAAACTTTTTAAAAAAAATATTTCATTGTCACTGTTTTAGCCTGCAATAATTTCATATTTACGTGTCTCACGAAGTGTAATTAATGCTTATTAATATTATTTTATATCTGATACAGAATTAAAAAATAAGACAATCCAAAACTGAAGGCAAAAAAATCTTGCATTTAAGTAAAAAAAAAAAGAAGATTACCGGAAGCAACCAAAGAGAACATGGAGTTTCAGATGTTTGATGGATTGATGCACTCACAAAACGACCCTCGTGCGATTAAATGGTTGACGTTTCTTTGCAATTCTGATAAAAGTTGAAATTGTCTTCTTTCAATCACTTATGTTGCGGTTTCGTTTACAATTTTTTTTTTATAAAGAATGAAACTTCTCTCATGAACATTTATTTAAATGCCTCTATGTCATTAAAATAGAGAAAGGTCTTTGGTAATTACAATTTGCATTTGCAACAAGTAATTTAAAAAGCAAAACAATTAATCTTTTTTGATGTTTTTAAATTTGATATAACCTACAATATTATTTTATTTTCAGATTTTTTTTTTCAGATGTTTATGATTTCATTTAAATCGACTTCTTCAACCTCCAAAAAGCTGCCTTAATGACGTCACATGCGCAAACCAATAAGAACGTTCATCGATCAAGAGAGGCCTCCTGATCCTCTCTTTGTTGCAAACTTCAAAGAACAATTTGACAAATTATTTGAAATATAATTATAATTATAAATCTGATAAAAGAAAATAACAAACTAGAAGTTTTTAATGTGAATGAAGATTCAATAGCTTTTGGATTAGAATGGTCAAAAGTATTGTGGATAAAAAGTGACGGATTTTCGTGACTTGTTCTTTCTAGTCGTTGAAATTAATGCTCTTTCAAATATAAAACATCTTTTATGTCGACAACAACAACTACGCAAGGTCGTTATTTTGTAACATAATTTTTTAATACTAAATCCGTTTTTTAACACCACATGTCCTCAGAATACTTATAATTATTACAATAATTATTAATTGATAATTGTTTTTACAGAAAAAAAATTACTGTTAAAGTAAAGTTGTATGATTATGAGTTTGAAATTTAGCAAAATATCAACCCCACTAGTTACGATAGTTGAATATTAATATTTTGAAATTCTTTAAAAAATAAAAAATATTTTTGTTATAAGACATGCATTTAATTGACAATCTAAACAATAAGTATTTAATAATTAATCCATTTTACAAATATCTTAACTGATTTGTAATTACTAAATACATTTATTCATGAAATATTTATCGGTTTAAAACAATTAATAAATTTATTATTTGTAATTATATGTTATAAAATCAATAAATCAATAAATCCTGCGGAGTTAAAAAGAAATACAAATCAGGGAAGTCGTGAATTCTTTCTTCTAGAAAAAAAATGGACGAACGATGTTAAGCTAACTGATGACGAAGCGGTTTGCTAGAAAAAGTTCAAAATGTCAAGGATCAAAAAGGTCGTATGAACTCTGGTGATGTCAAGCAGAAAAATTCTGTGTAAAAATTCTCTCTTCATCGAAGAGAGTTGGATTCAGAGAAGCGTGAAAAGTGAATGAAAACCTTTCAATGGAAACTTTTTCCAGAAAGCCTTCCTGCTTGATTCTCCATTTAATTTCTCCGGCAAGAATTATGCAGCGGATGTATCATTATCGTCATCGTCATCATCATCATCATCATCATCATCATCGTCATCATCATCATCATCGTCATCATCATCGTCATCGTCGTCGTCGTCGTCGTCGTCATCGCCATCGTCGTCGTCGTCGTCATCGTCGTCATCATCATCATCAATTGACGACGCATACTTCATTACTATCACGTCACGATTAACTGCAATTATTGCCAAACTGTTAATCACTGTCGCTGTCATCAACATAGAACAGAGTTTAATAATCTCAATCGCTAGTAATTATTCAATAGCAGATGTAACAAATTTCATGAACAATCGAAGTGTGAACACGAGCAGCAGTGGTTGAATTAAATTCTCAATCGCTCATTGGTCGAAAAGTTGATTGACTTTTTTCATCTGATTGGTTGGTCGAGAGGCATCTTCAGTTGCCGGCACGACAGAGTATCTTCTTAAAGGCCTTCCTGAAGTCGGCATTGAAGATTGTGTAGATGAGGGGGTTTAGGAAGCTGTTGATGTACCCTAACCACACGAACAGGGAGAAAGCCATGGGGTGAATGTGGCAAGCGGCAGAAGTGGTGAAAAGGTCATAGCGTATGCAAACGGCGTTCATGATGTTGATGGTGAAAAATGGCACCCAGCAGAACAGAAATACCACTGCAATAATGTCAGACGTTTATGTTTATAATTTATATTATTATTTATAATTCGCTAACTAGTTAATAATACAAAAATTACTTAATTAATTAATTAAAATATAAAATTTTGGCAAACGACTTGAGCACTACTACTCGAATTATTCGAATATTCCATTGAGTTGAGGAGCTAAAAAAAATAGCTTTTACAAATGTATGTAAATATTTTTCAACCGTAAATAAATTATTTGTAACATTAGCAGTTAATTTGTCCTAGTTGGATTACATTTATTAAATTAAAAATGCACCATTATATCAACTATATACGCGTTTTATTCATAAATTATTTTTAGTTATTTTACGATTGTTACTATTTCAAACGGTCCAAATAAACCTATATTTTATTCACAATTTACATTTTTTAAATTGTCAGTTTAATGCAAATCATAATTTTAAGAAATTATTACATGCAAATATTCTAAAAATTCCGATAGTATTATATTTCTATTTTCAATTATTTTTAATTTCCACAGTTTTTCTTGAAATTATCATCAAATGGTATGCGCAGATGGCTTCAATGGTCTCGGTATCCACCTCCTAGGCTGAAAAGAAGCTTGCGCTATATAAATGGTTCAGTGCTTCTGATGTTGCAATAGAGTGACACTTAGAAGTTCTTTCACAGAAGTTTATGTATCAATCACGGACAGGGAGGCGCAGGGCTCTGAAAATATTTGGCATTCTTTTGCTGTTTCATTAGCAAATTGACATTGCATATACACATAGGAACCTAAAATTTATGGTGGCTGTTCTAATCACATCATACTTATTTTTTCAAAGGCTACAATGTTATTATTTGTATTCATAATATTATACCTCGTGTTATATTTTATGAAACATCAGGATCCTAATCTTAAATTTATCTATGAACCCAAGAAGCAGTTCACCTATCTGTCATCATTGGTGGTTTGCTTTTTGAATTAAACTTTGCTCGACGTCACCGGAAAGGGAACTTCCGAGGAAAGGTCAAAAGTAGAGATTATCATCGTCGTCGTCATCATCGTCATCATCATCGCTTTCGCTATCACACTCGTCGTCAATGGAAAGCTTAAAGCAAACAATACTAATAAATCAGACAGCCACCTCTGATAAGCGGCACACAAATCTGCAGCGTTTTCACAGAAGTTAATTTTATTTCCTTTAGAATTCCGAAGACGTTTGTCGTCAAATAAACATAAAATAAGGAGAATTTCGCCTCGACCGTGATTTTATTTTGAAATAAATATTCAATTCACAACAAAAATTCAAATTAAGCAAACGCAAATTAAAAGCTAATAAGTGAAAATTAAAAACAAATTGATTTAATCAAGTTAAGCAATTAATAAATGCAAATTAAGCAGTCAATAAATTCAAATAACTTAGTCAATAATTATTCAAAACCAGTTTCTCATATGATAAGGCTCCTGTTTTAAAGTCCTTTTTTAAGTTTTGATGAAATTAATTTTTTAAATAAAGATTTCCTGTCCAAGTGATGATTTCATTTCGAAAACAGAAATATAAAAAAGCACACGGAAAAACCCATCCTGTAATTTCTGGGTGGAATTTATTCGGGGTTGGAAAATAATTAACACCTACACAATCTCCTCGTGGAAGTTCTGAACTCAAGGAAGCAGGAATTGCGTCTGATGAAAGGATGAAGGATGGAAAAAAAAAATCGATCTAGAGATGTTAATGCTGCATGGATACAGAGAGTGATCATGTGGACAGATGAATGGATGGGTGAATGGATCCATGAATTGGTAGGTTGATTGATGAGTGGAGGATTGAATGCAAAATGAGAGTGAATGGATGGACGGATGGATGGTTGAACTATGGAAACATCTTATGTAAATTTTTTTTAACAGATGGAGAGAACGTGGAGAGGAGGAGTTGGCGAATGAATAAAGACCGATAGACATGTGGCCGGATAAAGTGATGGACTGAAGAAAGGTTGAATGGTCAATAAAAGCTCAGATGGAGGGAATAAAAGGAAATGAAAGGATGACAAATTGCATGTGGAATGAATGTTTGAACGAGCGGCTGGAAGAATGGAAGATACGTGGAGGTTCTCAATTGAAGCAATAATCGCAACATCTGTCTGTCTGTCTCGAAGGAGTTACAAGAAGGTTTACTACAGGTAAACTGGTGCCAACTAAACTCGGGTTCTGGTGCAATCGCTACTTTAAATTAATTATCATAATAAAAAATAATAATAAGAAGAATAAAATATTGGTAAATATTTGCTAAATAATTGGTAAATATGATAAATATTAAATTGATGTTGTTGTTGAAGATGAACGTAAAAAAATTGCATGCTATTAACTTACCACGATGATATTGACTAATCATGATGCGATAATATTTTAAAATCAATATTCAACAACAATTAGCATGACTTTTGAACAAAAACAACACTGGACATGAATTTAACATGAAAAGCAAAATAATATTTCAAGCGTTACAACCGTCAAATGGAGTAAACACACGGGTTCATTCATGTATGAAAAATGGTCATAAACCAGAAGCACAATCATGGCATTGCTACAAATTTTAACAAAAGAAATTTAATTAATGAAGTTAAAAATAATAATAGTTATCGCTAATTAAAAATATTAATTATAATATTTAAAAGGACTGAAATTAAATTCTTTCCTCAGCAAAATATTTTTTTTTACTACAATTATCTAATTTAAGTAAATATTCAAATTTTCAACATCACGGACTAAAAGCTTTCGCATTTTTTCCAAAAAATAAGAATTCAAATATCTCAGATTAAAGAACTGAAACGAATTTGCACGACTGAATTTTTCATTGAAAGTGTCTTGTTAGTTCTTGGGTTATTTTTGGGCCATCTTGGCAGATGTCAAGATACGAAACATTAACAATATAATATAATATAATATAATATAATATAATATAATATAATATAATATAATATAATATAATATAATATAATATAATATAATATAATATAATATAATATAATATAATATAATATAATATAATATAATATAATATAATATAATATAATATAATATAATATAATATAATATAATATAATATAATATAATATAATATAATATAATATATATAATATAATATAATATAATATAATAATATAATATAATATAATATAATATAATATAATATATATATAATATAATATAATAATATAATATAATATAATATAATATAATATAATAATATAATATAATATAATATAATATAATATAATATAATATAATATAATATATATAATATAATATATATATATAATATAATATAATATAATATAATATAATATAATATAATATTATTATTATTCAATGAGACTTTGAATTGATAATAAAGCGTGATTATCATGATCATCAACCTTCTTCATTGAGATAAATGAAAAGAGAGAGCGAGTTCACAAAAAATTAATTTTATTTGAAAATAAATCAGAGTGAAATTTAAAATATTTAAATTGCGATATAATTTTTTTTTTTAAATTACGAAGAAATTAATATTACAATTTTGAATAAAAATTTTTTTTAAATTTAAAATTCTAAATTACGAACACAGTTATCGATGAATTACAAATTCAATTGTAACTAATTCACAGTTTCAAAGTGACTTTGATACAAACTTTAGAAGTGGGGTTTTTCCAGGGTATTCTTGGCAGGTTTCAAGCATGTTTGCTCAAGGGGAACATGGACAACACATGCGCGAAGCAGCATCAATTGAATATCTCCGAGTTATTTTTAGAAATATTAGCATTAATGGTTTATTAATGTTAATGGGTATTAATATGTTGATGATTAATAAAAATATAATTAATTAGATCACTAAGTTTCTAAATTGTTTAAACGGTGTTTTGGTTAAATTAGATATAAATTACATGTCTTAATGATTTCATTTTGTTTTTAACATTCGCATTGTATTTGGTAGATTTTCCTTCGATAATTCCGCCATATGAATTTGTTTCGGTTGTAAATAAGGTCAACTGGAAATGGAAAGATGACAACTGGAATGACAGACGCAAACATTTAAAAACGCTGCTAACGGTGTTTTTACTGCGTAATTTTAGAAATATTATTTTTTTTTTACCAATTTTATGTCATTGCATTTTCCATGAGCAACAATGTTTCGAATTCTTATTTATTTAGTAGGTTTATTTATTACCTTTAAACAATTAATCCTGAAACTGTAATGAATTAAATCATTTAAGTTTGAATGTAAAAATAAAAAAAAATTGCTCTTAAAGTTCGTCCATGTCAAATTTTTGTTTCAAAATTGTTCACCTGCTAAATCATTTACAGGTTGTTGCGGTACGTGATGCTATTAACTTTGACCTATGGATTATCACTGTATTATTATGTATTATCGTGATACAACAATATTTTACAATTAATATGCATTAATAACTATCCCGACT
>JAJTWR010000281.1:687500-815000 GCA_021613335.1 Whitmania pigra | reverse complement strand
ATTCCCGGGGACTTTTTGCTCCATTAGCGGCAGATTCAGCAGGATTCGAAGTTCTAAAACTCCAGGTGGAATGACTATAACTATGACCGTAAAACTGAAACTGGAGAGATGCCAATGATTGCGTGAGGGGATGACATGTCGTGGAAATGTAAAATCTGGAGAAATTATAAGTTTCTCTTAAAAACTCTTCGTGGGCGTTTCTGATTTGTTAACTTCAGACGAAATGTTGTCTTGTTTTTAGTAATTAAAGCGGAAGTCTTCGTAAATAATTGAGTATTTAGTTTTATTTTAAAAGTTGATATGAAAGGAAAAAAATTAAATTGCTATTTCTTTTTGTAACTTAAAATTTTAAATTTTATTATTAAATTTAATGCAAATGATGAGTGATGTTTTGAAAAATGCAGAAATTCTGTGTGCAGTTGGAAATTTTCTAAAAAAAAGTGAAAAGGTTGTGAGTGCCTTTTAAGAGATACTCGTACAACAACCAGAATGAAAACATCGCTTTGGTCACCAGCGCTTGTGATTGTGATTGCTTGTGATTGGTCGAACGAATTTTACAGGTGTAATAAACAAATTTTACAGGTGTAATTTCAAGATATAAAAATAAAAGCAGCCCTAAAATCGACGAATTTGTTGAATATTTCAAAGATATATTTGACGATGGGCTATTGTGAAACTGAGCATTTTTATTGAAAACTGTCCATAATTAGTTTTAAATCTTTTCAAGGAAACGACTCTGCCTGTGCGGCCAATTGTTAAAATTAATAAAATAATAATATAATAACAAAGAACTAATTAATAAAATAATAATATAATAACAAAGAACTAATTAATAAAATAATAATATAATAACAAAGAACTAATTAATAAAATAATAATATAATAACAAAGAACTAATGATCCGATAATTTAAAAAATTCAAATCCATTGGAATAATACCACTTGATTCTGCTAATTTAATCTTTAACCCCAGGGAAAGCGCAATAAGACTTATTTATTGGGAATCATGTATTTATTTGTAGTTATTTATTTATTTGTAATTATTTATTTATTGGGAATTATTTATTTATTTGGATTTATTTCTAATTATTTATTTAATGGGAATATTACTAGTTCTGTATTATTTTAAATTCTTTTTTTATTGTATTGCTTTTATTTTTTGTATTTTATTTTTTTTTTTTTTTTTGCAACATGACGCTGTCATAATCATGTTTTTTTTCTGTGAGTTTATTAAGCTGCGCTTCACACCTGGATGAGCAGAAAAAAAGTTGTGCAAACATTCAATCAATCAATCAATCAATCAATCAAACAAAAAAATAGAGCAACATGCATCGAACAATTACCAGTTATTAATTTATTACATCATCACAACACGGCATAATTGTATAATTGCAACATTGCAACATTACAAAACTAAATCATTAAGTAACTGAATAATTGAATAATTGGGTGATTAGCGCAACTTGGAATGGACTAGTCGCCATTTTAAGTACGAATGCATTACTAACATTTCGAGAGGTTTTTCTTTGGAAAAGTTGATCAATTCTCCAGACTTCGTCAACAAGTTTGAAGAAAAATTTTTATGTATGGAAACTCTTTGTTTAAATGTGGATGTAAACTCTGTTTGAATGTAAGTTTTGTTTGGATGGAGTTTGACCTTACAAAGTGATTCATCCGTTGATTGTGATGTCGACGACTTGTCTGTATGTTGAATGAGAGGAAGCAAACAATTTACTAGAACTGCGCTGGAGATGATAATGGTGATGGCGAGGATAATGGTGATGACGATGATGGTTAAAGTTAAACACAGGTAGTAGTAACGGCCATGTTTTGATGATGACGATGATGTAACGATTGTGGGGTTATAGTTATGATGTTTTTGTCGTTGGTGATGATTGCGGTGACGTTTCCGAAGTTGGCGGTCAGAGGACATCACCGCACATGGACAAAAAAAATTTTTTTTTTAAATTATTTTTGAGTTTTTATTCGTAAAATGTATTTAAAAAACCTGTTGTATTAACGTGATGCCAGTTGAAGAAACTAAAGTTGTCGACGCCGATGATTATGATAATGATAGTGATTAGTAATGATGATGATGATGAAGATGGAGAGGAGTATGTCTTTGTCGATGATGATGAGGATGACCCCTGTGGTGATGGTGATGATGTCGATGAAAGACCACCATGGTTGAAAAGATGTTTTGATTCATTTTTGCCAGAAGATGGAGCGAGAAGCGAAAGCATATTTATCATCTGCGATAGGACGCCATCCTGAATATCCAGTTGATGATAAATTCTCTCGCCTGTGATAAAGAAACGCGCTGGGAAAAAAAACAACTTTTTTTTTAAATGAATTGCTTCCTTGCCATTCCATTTCTCGGTCCATGGAAATTTTAAAGCAGTCTAGGACCGATTGACTCCTGTGAATAGAAGGTACCATCTTTGTAATGCTCACTGAGCAGGCAATGTGCCCGTTGCTAGTCCAGAGCTATTGAGTTCGACTCCAGACGTCGGGACCAGACACCTTCCATTGGAAAGGCGAAGCATATTTCCAGGCGCCTGGATCTTTGCTAACAATGAAATTAAAAAGAGTAATTGAGAAGGATCTAAGGATGAATACAATCAGGATTGTATGATTTGTGGATTTTTTGTTTTGTATTGTTTTGTTTATTTTTAGATCTTCTATTAAGTTTTTTATTTTTTATTTAGCTTTTAGTGATTAAGGTATAATTATAGCTGTTCCAGTTTCTTAGGAAATATTGTTTCAAGCAAATAATTAATATTGTAAATTTGTTTAAACAACATCACAGCACAACAACATCATCATCATCACAACATAAATTTATGTTTACATGAAGGCATAAATTCAGACGAACTAGATTGACTGGAGAGATTAGCTGGTGTATGAAATCACATCAAAATAAGTCTTAGAAAAAGATAAAAATAAATCCTATAAAAATATTATTAAAAATAAATCTTATAAAAAGATTTATAAAAATAAATCCTATAAAAATATTATTAAAAATAACTTTACAAGGTGAACCCAGCAATCCAAAAATGTTCGAACCCTCACGTTTTTAAGGAGATATTCATTCATTTATTTATTTATTCATTTATTTGTTTTTTCATTTATTTATTTATTCATTTATTTATTCATTTATTTATTTATTCATTTATTTGTTTATTCATTTATCTATTATTTAGTTATTTAGTTATTTCGCTGAATAACATTTCAATGGGAATATGTGAAAATTTGTGACAAAAGCAACTAAAATCAAGCATAGAGCAACTGAGATCTATATTTTACAGTTATTCCAAACAATATTTATTTTTCGACAATCACATAAAATAAAGTTTTAAAATTGTAAGAAATTGAACAGAACGAATAATAATAATTTAAAAAACATTTACAAAAGATACACGCCAGCAATAAACTAAGGTGAGATGTTATCAAAGACTCTTTAAGCATGTGAGCGGCACTCGCAATCTGCCCTCAATGAAGGGTTGTACTTGAATATAATGGTGTCCGTGAATGAAATAGTGTCTGTGAATGAAATGGTGAAATTCAGAGACCGGAGATGGGCTTAAAAGGAATCTCAGAGATTCACCAGTACTTGGAGTTCATCAAGTGTGGAGTTCATTTTAAGTTTCTCGAATTTAAGCAGTTTGTCTCAATTTATTGAGAAGCACATCGGCTGGTCATTCGGAGTTTTCAAATTATTTTTCAAATTATTTCCATTTTAAGTGCTTGAATAAAATGCGGTTTTTAATCCAATTCCGATGACACAAAATTGCAATCCCATTGAAATATTTTCGCGAAAATTACAAATTAAAATTGTTTTTTTTTAAGGAAGAAAGAATTTAAACTTCACAATAAAGGAATGTCTTTGTAAAACTGCGTTTAAAAAATATTTAATTTAATAAAAATTATTAATTAATTACATGCGCGTTCCCAATTTTTAGCTTAACTGTAGTTATAAAATTTAGCATTAAAATCATCAGAATAAGATGGAAATTAAACACGTTTTTATAAAATTTAAAAATTAATTGATTTGCAACCGATTAATATATAATGTTGTAATGTAATAAAAAGTTTAATTTATTGTGAAGTTCAGAATTTTTCAGCATTTATGAAATGCTGTCCATAATAATGCGAAATTATGAAGCGGATCGCCTAAACTCTGAAATATTTCGCTTAACAATGACGTTGAAACATAGCTTTGTTAAACGAAATAAGTAAAAATCTCCAAAAAATATCTCATTGCTTGGATGACAGTTTTGATGACTTCATCAAAAGAAAATTAATTTTTGACAAAACGTGTCGAGAGTCTAAATATAAGACATTTTCTTTAAAATATTATTAATTCATTGATAAATATGAAAAAATATATTTTATTTCGGTCATAATTGAAGAAATATTTCTACCCCATTTCAAAAAATTATTCAATTAATTAACAATTTAAATTTAAGTGACAATTTTTGCAAAAAATGTTTTTCTTTCAAAATGTAAAACTTTCTTTCCCATTTTCTGGCTATTTAACAATTTATTTTGCTGATGCAAATTTTTGCAAATTTTGCAGTTTTAAAATCAAATATGTTTTATTGCTTTCAAGCAATTCTTCAAATTTATGTTTTAAATGCTGCATAAATTTTGTCATTGTTTAAGCAAAGCAGGTAAAATGATTAATCGTTGTTTATACATTTATATATTATATACGTTTGTATATGTATTTATCTATTACTTGTATTTATATATGAATTATTTAGCTATTTATTATCTATAAAACATCAATAAATCATTTATTGATTTAAATAATTTATACTTAAAAAGTAAAAATCACAAACAACCGAGTACAATGGCCAAAGTTTTTGTTGCCTTCCTCTCCTTCTTTGTCGAGGATTTTTCATGCTTCAACTTTGAGAACCTGATGCTGAAGTTGAACATGGTTGATCTTCGCGAGCCAAACTCACTCAGACGCTGGTGTCGTCTGCCTTCTACTTTCTTCTCTGCAGTACTTCCTTTCGTATTGGAAGCCTGGCCGACAGCTTCATCGTCCACGTTTTTGGAATCGCTAGGTGGCTTGCTGACTTCCAGATTGGCTGGATTTCGGATGGCAAGCGACTGCGGTTTGACAGGAGCAACTGAGCGATAATTGGTGAACACGAGGGACGAGGAGACGATTGGAATCGTTGGAATGTCGGCTGATATTCTTTTTTCCGACACATGTCCATTGCCACTGCTGCTGCCCTCTGCATCGTTTCGCACTCCGAACACACGATCTGTGACGTCACGCTTCGTGACGAGAATCCTCCTTCTCCTGGATTTCATTTCGAACACTTTTGTGACGGGAAGCGCTTCGTTTTGACCACTGACGCTGCTGAAAATGTCTTTGCAATCGGAGGACAGGTTTGCCACGAGAGACCTCTTCTGGAAAAACTTTTCTTCGTTGGATTTCCTCAGATTGACCAGAGATTTTGATCTCTCTGCGTAACTCTGATCCGTGTGCTTGCCTTCCTCGTTGCCAGAAGGATTATCATTATCAGGATTGTCGCTATCAGGAGGACCGGCCTCTGGCCTCGTCAGAGATTTGGACGCTCGACTCTTTCGTCTGGATCGCTTCCTGATAGCTCTGAAGATCTTCCAATAGAGGAGGATCATGATGAGACATGGAACGTAGAATGATGTCATGGATGAGTAGATGAGGAAATCTGAATTGTAGAAGGTGCAGAGCCATGGAGTCTGGCGTCTCCTCTCGGTGTAGTTCATGCCGACGGCCACTGGAAGAGACACTCCGATGGAGACGACCCAAGTAAGAGCCAGGGTTGCGTAGACACGTTTTGAGTTTTTATGCTTTGCGTATTGGATTGGTTTTGTCACCGCTATGAACCTGCCATTGTAAAGCGATTTCTCATGATGCGGGACTTGTCAGCTAGCATTTCTGCTCTACGTTATCGGTTTATTTGTCGGCAATGTGTTGCGAAATAAATGGTAAATTTGAGGAATAGGTGCAATCACATAGGTGTTGGCGTTTTAAATTAATTACCGGTAAGCATTTTTTAGATTAATAAATATACAATAAAAATACATAAGAGCTAATTTGTAAGCTTATTTATTGTTTGCCACAACTTCACCTTAGCAGCAATTATTTATTTCTATTTACTATCAATTATTCTAAAGACAAGAAAAAGAACCTAGAAAGTGTAATTTAAATTATCGATTGTTTTTTATTCTTTGGTGCCTCAGTGCAAACGAAATTACTTGAAACATGTTTTAGAAGGAAATTCTTTCATTCCCCTAGCGGCGATGTTGTTGAAATGTTGTTGTTGTCGTCAATTTGATTGTTCTTGTTGGTTTTATTGCTTCCTTACACGCCATGCAATTATCAGGAGGTTGCAATTATTCGAGGTTGAAGATATAGATTCATTTGCACGTGTTGTAATCAAAAATGAATATTTCTTCTCAATCAATTCACCCATCTGTCATCTTACCAGCCAATCAATTAAGCCTTTCATCCAACCGAACGACCAATCAACCCACCCACCTATCGACCAACCTACCAACTAATGCATCCAGTATAACCTTAGACAATTTTTTTCAAATTCCGGCCTAGAATTTTGTAATTTAAATAAAATTTACACTTTATAAAAATGAGAATAAATTTTCATTTTAAATTAATTTTTTAAAAATTCATTTTGATTTACGCTGCAAAAAAAGACATTAATACCGTTGATATTCAAAATTGTTGTAATTGATGGATTTAATTTTTATTTCAAAGTTATTTATATAAAGTTGTTTTTTTGTTGAAGCATCTTCCTTCAAAATAGCTTTTAATCTTTTAGTGCTAAAACGTCCAGCAAATTCAAATTCATTTTATCAGCTTTCTTAATTTTTAAATTAATTTTGAAATTGAACTTTTTATCAATTTTTCTCACTCAGCTTCTGGAGAACCTTTTCAAAGTGAAAGAGATGGTTTGATAATCGACCAGAATGAACTGGAGATCAGGAATCAAATGGGGAAACATTTGACAATTTAATACGAGAAGCTTTCATTGACATTTTAGCGAGATGCTAATAACATTTATAACATTTATTATTTAATATTTATCTTTTAACATTTATCGTTTTTTTTTGCCTTTTACATATTCTCAATTAACAACAACTTATCTATTCTAAATATTTCATTTAGCATAGCTTTAAAACAAATTTAATAAAATAACATATTTAACGAATTTAATTTAAATCAAAATCTTTAAATAAATAAAAATATTATTTTCATCATTGTCATTACCTGTCGACGCTGATTGCTGCCAAATTGAGGATTGAAGAAGTGCATCCCATGACATCGAATGCCACCCACATGTCGCACAGGGCATTTCCGAGCTCCCACCTGGAATCGTTCACCTGGGGTGATTGATTGATTGATTGATTGAATTTATTAAAATGAATTTTGATTTAATTTTGATTTAATGAAATATAATTTTTTACACTATGAGGTAAATATTATTAACATTGTCAACGTTTTAATGTCTGGCGTTTAAAATAAAGAACAATTATAAAATAATAATTTAAATACGTTAAAAAATTATTGTTAAATATCACGAAATTATTGGTAATTAACTATTTCTTTATTAATAAATAATAATAATAGTAATAATAATAATAATAATAATAATAATAATAATAATAATAATAATAATAATAAGAATAATAATAATAATAATAATAATAATAATAATAATAATAATAATAATAATATAATAATAATAATAATAATAATAATAATAATAATAATAATAATAATAATAATAATAAGAATAATAATAATAATAATAATAATAATAATAAGAATAATAATAATAATAATAATAATAATAATAATAATAATAATAATAATAATAATAATAATAATAATAATAATAATAATAATAATAATAATAATAATAATAATAATAATAATAATAATAATAATAATATAATAATAATAATAATAATAATAATAATAATAATAATAATAATAATAATAATAATAATAATAATAATGTTCTTTTATCCTCCACGGATATTGGAATGAAAAGGCTTCTGGAACAAGTTGAGGAGTCTTTAACAAAAGTGGGATTGAGTATCAATGCTTAAAAATGGTCATCTCTGAGAGCGGAAGTAAGAATAATCCATGGATTGTCAACCCGGATCCTTATCTTGAAGTCAATCAACATAAAATTACGGCAATGAATATTCTTGATACCTACAAGTACCTCGGGGCCGACATTGGTCCCAGGTTGAAATAAGCTTCAATAGGAGAAAATATTAAAAAAAAGTTGCATCTAATAGCAAGGGCTCCATTGAAGCCCAATCAAAAACTTTACATCCTCAGGTCTCATTTAATACCAAGTCTTGTTCATTACCTGACCTTCAATAGCATTTCGTTGAAATCTCTCAGTGCTTCCGACACCAAGATAAGATCTGCTGTGCAACAATGGCTGCGGCTTTCCAAAGACACGCCGATTGCTTTCTTCCACACGGGAGTTAAGGATGGAAGACTCAGATTGTTGCAGCTAAAAAAAAATTCATAAAAATTAATGGAATGTCGGCAATGGTGGGGCAGTCCAAGATCAGTGAGGATGAGTTTCTGCTGCATACGTTGAAGGATAACAGTGCAATTCTCTGCGAATACAAAAAGTTCGGAAAAGCAAAAAACCCGCAGCCAAGAAACAACTGAAATACGAAAATGCGGCAAGTTTGTTTGATTCGGTAGATGGATATGGGCTTCAATCGTTTTCCCAAAGGATAGGAATTAGTGATTGGATAGTGGACGGTCAATTCAGGATGTCCCCAAGCAAATACATACAATGTATCAAAGTCAGGGCTGCCGTCCTCCCGACAAATCTTAGGATCTCAAGGTATCATACAGAGATGAACACCTATTGTGATTCCGGGTATGGTGCCTTCGAGTGCTTGGACCATATCTTCTAGATTTGCCCA
Organism: Whitmania pigra; assembly: GCA_021613335.1. Taxonomy (NCBI): domain Eukaryota; kingdom Metazoa; phylum Annelida; class Clitellata; order Hirudinida; family Haemopidae; genus Whitmania; species Whitmania pigra. The sequence goes on along the minus strand of JAJTWR010000281.1, from coordinate 806,021 downwards.
GGTATAGATGCAGAGAGAAGAGAGCGGCATAACAATCTTGTCCGCCAATTAGAAAAGAAGCTGACCAAGAAAGGCTGCATCACCAAAATTGAACCTCGAATTAAGGGAATTGAAGGAAATCTCTGGAATTCCAGACCTGGTGGCAAGGGAGAGGGATCAGTCAACTACTCTGCGATGTCACCATCGTTTCTGATAGGACCCCACAAAAACATAACTACAAAGTCCAAAAATATGACGACAGGGACATTCATATTTGGATAACAAACAGCCTCTCGGCAGGTTCTTGTGACTGCATTCGTTTTCAACTAGAGATGAGTGATCTCTTCAAAATCGTACTCCTCTTGGCGCGGCCTTGCCTTTTCCAGAAGCACGTTAATGAATTTATCAACAACAACTCTCTCTGGTTCTTACCTGATGTGGAAATATCACAAGCGAAAACTCAAAAACGATGGCGGAAACGAGTTGGATTGTAGTGAGGACATTTATTACTATGTGTTGTAAGGATTGCTTTTCTAAACGTCGATGGTGCTGTGGTTTGCACATTATATCCCGGGGTTCTTTCAGGCCCAGAATGGGGGCTTTAAATATTCGTTGAGGTTTTTTTTGTATCGACTGTGATTGAACTTAAACATTTATTTGGCTGAGAAAATAAACGTAAAAACAAAAATAATAATAATAATAATGTTTAAATTGGTTATAAGCTATAAACCATTACTTCTAGATGTATGTCTCATCGGTGCCCATAAACCAGAGTTTTTCTGCTTCTTATCTTGTGACAAATTCCTCGTTGGTGGGCAATAAATTCTTAAATAATAAGAGACAACGAAACAATCTCTCAGACAATTAGATCTTTTTTTTTTCATTTTCCGTTTCAATGATGTTCAGGTGTTGTGGAAAAATTTAATTCCGCATAAGGGAAGCTGTGGAAATATCATCCTGTCATTCGATTGGTAGACATTCTTCTAATGACTTCAATCCATTTGTACATGAGCAGAGCTATTGGTTCTCTTATAACCAATGCTTTAGAATGTTTGTATAATCGTATGTAACCATTTTGTTTGTATCGTGTGTAACAAATTGCGTTGTATCGTACATAATCATTTCTTTGTATCGTATATAATCATTGCTTTGTATCATGTAGTACCATTGAGTTGTATCGCGTATGATCATTGTTTTGTATCCTGCATAACCATTGCGTTGTATCGTTTACAATCAAATTGCGTTGTATCGTTTATAACCGCTCTAGTTCATTTCCTTGTTTGAATAACCATTGCATTGGATAGTGAGTAAGAGTTGAGTGTGTTAATGTATAATAATGATGCTAATATTTTTATTTTTCTGGACCAAACATTCATCATTTTTGTTTTGCTATTGCTGACAAAGTGCTGTTGCGTAAATGCTTTTAAATATTAACCTATAAACAATAGATAGGAAAGCAGCCTGTAAATAATAAAGTTAAAATAAAATTTTAACTGATAAATAAACGATTAAACGTTAATGATATTAAACAAATATTTTTAATGTTTTCGAATTTTTTAATGAGAATCGATTTTCTAAGGTTTTGAAATTTTCATGAATTAATTTTGCAATTTCTTTAATCTTGAATGACTTGTTAGTTGTTTTTATTATTATTAAAAATGGGCTATTAAGTTATTTTTAATAGTTTGAAGTATTTACACGATTAATAACAATTAATGTTAAAACATTGCCATTCCAAGGACGGAAGAAAGACATTTGTAGATGTAATAATGAAGAAGGATTCACTCGTCATGCATCACTTGTTTAATAAGATAAACTCACATCGAACGATTTTAACCATCAGAACATTACAATATTTTAAAACAAAATTATATTACAATTACACTTTATTATTATATTACAATATACTACATTATTACATTGTAATTGTAATATTATTACATTGTATAATTTGTGTAATTTTTCGATAAAAAATTTTGAACAGGAAAAATCCTTTAAAAAGTTGGTAATAATATTGTAATAATTATATTACAATTGCAATGCATTATAATATCACAGCATTCAAATTTTATTTTATTTTAGAATCTTCATGGAAATAAATCGACTTTAAAATCTTTTCACGGAGCTTCGAAATCAATAGAAGTCCCACGCCCCATGCTTCTTTTGTGTAATTCGTTGCGGACTGTTGAGAAGTGAGTGTTCTTTGAAAGAAGTGAACAGTAATTTTTTTTTATGCTAATTTTTCGATAAAAAACTTCGAACAGGAACAGGAAAAATCCTTTAAAAAGTTGGTCGTGAAAACTTTCCAAAAGACTAGTTTGAGAGCTGATTGAGAAGCGACCAGGTTTGCATAAAACAAATTCACCGAAGCAGCAGACAGGTAAATTAGGATTTTAATTGGACGAAAATAAAAATCTCATTACATCGTTCCATCATTCTGACGTGTTTTAAACTTTCAATTGTTTACGGAAATAATTTCTAAATATTTTACTTGAAATTAAATGAGAACCTGAACATAATTACTAGCAACATCATAACACGAACAGGTACATCTCAGAAGAATGGATTCCCGCAAGTGGAGGTAATATGTCGTGTTCGAAACCCAGACTGCAAAAATGGTTTACAAAAACTACTCATGTGGAATTGTATAAATGAACCAGATTTTGATTTACATGATTTTGTAATCACCAAAATCAGTTATTTTTATCAAAAAATACTTTCATCAAATACTATGCCATACTTTATTTAATAAATTTAATCATTTATTTTTTAAACTACAATTTTTTTTAAATTATATTTCCTTAAAAAAATGTTTGTCAAAAAAGAAGAAAATAGAAAAACTCTTGAAAAAGTAAAACTTGACGCCTAGAATCGTTTTAAAGGAGAATGGCAAAATAATTTTGGAAAATTTTAATAATTAAATTTTAATAATAATTTTGGTCCAATTTTATTTAAAGTTTTCGATTATGTGTTCTTAAACAGAAATTGTAAAATGGATTATCAACGTAATATCTAATTTCAGAAATTTTTTCATATTTATCGCTTCATTTTATGCGTGCTAATGTTTGCAGGCGAATACAAATTGAAATGGATGAACAATAAAATTAATTTTCATCTGTGAATTGTAATTTATAAATTGCGAATTTTTTCCCAAAAGAGCTGTTAAATGAAATTATGATAAAATCATCAAATATACACTAATATGTACATGAGGAAACAGATGTTAAATAATAATAATAATAACATATAAATTAAAATAGTAGTAACACATGAAATAAAACATCCCCTAAAATTTGGATTGAAAAAGTGGAAATATGCACTTCCTCAAAAGGAACTTATAAATCATATTCTTAAAGAGACAAACACTATTCTGAGACGTTCTTTATTAGGGTTAAGAAAGTCACCCTTGATGACCTTTGGCTTCAGAGGTCAAAGAATACGCCAAACATGCTGTCTTCCGCCGATCGCAATTGATAAACGAATGACTGAGAGACAAAAAAAAAGTGACATAAAATTCATTTGCAGTAATTTGTTTTAATTCGCCAAATGATTTTTTATTTAATTATAGTTTTGCTTAAATTTGTAAATACTGCTAAAAAATTAAGTCAGAATCGTTCCATAGTTTAATAGGGTTACGAAATGCCGTCTCGCAATAAGAAATCAATTTTCGTTTTAGCATTTGCGATGAAATACATGCGTGATCATCAAAACAGGTGAATACAAGGTATTGCAACGTTACCTCATCAGGTTCTTTGTTAATGTTCTAAATGTTCGTTTCATACAAACATAATTATAATTTAGAATTAAAGCATAAATTTTATTTTGTTGACAACAGCAAGGATTAACTCTTGGGTATGCATTATTTTCATTATTATAATTTTAAATAATATTATTTTAACGGGGAATTTGCATAATAAAAATGTTTTAACTGAATATCTGCAATGATTTTGTGTGCAGAACTGATTCAGGGAGTGCCAATATATTCTAAAAAAATTAAAAATAAAATAAAATATTAATAAAAGAAATTTAAAGAAAGTTATTTATATGTTTCACACTTTTATGAAGTAAATTTCACCACACTTTTTTAGACAAAGGCCAAATAAAAAGTTTGAAAATTGAATCGCAGGTGGCATACAATTACAACAATTATAAATATTATTATGACCGCCAAGAATAAATTCTACTCCTTTCATGTTGATAGGGTTTTTGGTGGGTTTCTTGAGTTTTTCAAAATTAATTTTTCAGATAAAACAAAGACATTAACTCAGAATTCGTGACTCACATTGTTATGAATAAGCATTCATTTTAAACTGGATACCGCATTACTCGAGATATTAGGACGTTTGCGCCGAGAAGCTAAAGGCGGGAAAGAACAGCAGACGATTTTTTACTTCAATCTACGGATCTACGGACACCTCTGGGGTGATGTTTTAATTAATGATTGTATTAGTTAATTACAATAATAATAAATAATAATTAAGTTGTTTAATTATTCATACTGCAACATTGTTCAAATTACAACATAAGACTAAAATGCCTTCACATATCTCAAAAACGCTCTCTTAGTATCCTCTTTAATATTCCTTCCTCGTTATCTTCCAAGCCAATCTTCTAAGAAACTTCAATTTCAAACGTTTACCAAATAAATGACTTTCTGATTGCTATCTTTATGTATAAATGTTTAAACAATCTATTGTCTCATTCATTCAATAACTTTTTTAAACGTTCATCCGATAGTCACTCATATTGTTTGCGTTCCGTCGACAAGTGTAGACCTGGAGTTTCTCGAACCAAAAAACTTTCATTGAAGTGCTCTGGCACTCGCACATTTTCTTCGATTCCCATTACCATTACTTCTTGTAAATCCACACCTAATTTCAAATGTACTTACAAATCACAAATCCTGACTAAGTAAAATCATCTTATGTTGCTTTTCTAAAGTGCGTCCGATTTCTTGTGTTTTGGAACTGCCACCTTATTTTTGAACTTCTGAACAAAATCTTAATATTATGACTTTGGTAAAACTCGGCTTACAAAAAATTTTTGTCGTTGGAACAGGGTTCTTCGGGTTGACCGTTTTCACAAAAGTATGACTATGCATTAATTAAGTCAGTAATTTTTGTAACTGTGTGTTTGAATATTTTTGTTTAATAAATCTCTCTAAACAAAATTATAATATTAATTAATGATTGTATTGTTAATTATAATATTATTATATTAATTATAATAATTATTATTATTATTATTATTATTAATATTTGATATAATAATGATTGCATTGGTTAATTATAATAATAATTAATGATTGTATTAGTTAATTATTAGAATAATAATATTAAGCAATTGCAACAAATTATTGTTGCTAAAAATTTAAATTTTGTCAATTTGGTCAATTATTCACATACTAATGTAGATTAATATAACATTATAAGTTATCATCTAACTATCCACTTCTAAATACATTTTCAAATCCTCTAACCTAGTGTGTTCATTTCAAAACTACCTCCCAATTGCAGGAGAAAGGATACTCAATCATGCCGACCCCTCCTAAAGCTTTTAGACTGACATGGAAGTCAGGGTCCAATTAATGACCCGGTGTAAAATCTAAATTTATCATCGGATTCTTGATAAATTGGAGAATTATTCTTGAGAGATGGATCGCTCATGGAAATATTAAAGCTTTTATCTTAGACAAGAATGTTCTAGATTATCATTATAATTATCACTATCATCATCATCATCATTATAATTATCACTATCATCATCATCATCATTATTATTATTATTATTATTATTATTATTATTATTATTATTATTATTATTATTATTATTATTATTATTATTATTATTATTATTATTATTATTATTATTATTATTATTATTATTATTATTATTATTATTATATTATTATTATTATTATTATTATTATTATTATTATTATCATCATCATCATCATCATTATCATCATCATTATCATTATCATTATTATTATTAGGACTAGGATCCAGGGACGTAATTTGAGCGGGTAGGAGGTAGCCCCTTTTTAGTCTCTCCTTTATTAGGCAAATAAAAGGTTATCTCTTAGTTAACGAGGTTTGCCCCCCTCCCCGAATGACGTCCTTGCTGTGATCTTCTTTCTCAGTTTCGAGCTGATGATGATGATGATGATGGCGATGATGATGACCGAGTGGAAAATTGCACGCGATGGAGTATGTCCAATAAATGATGTCGTTCTTGAATTTAAAATTTATGGACAGCACTGAAGATGTCCCGTCTGGTTTGCCGACAGCCAAGGATAGCAAGATATACCGGGGGGTGTCCCTGGGGTTTAGAGGCTTTTTGATCATCCATAGTTTGTCCAGATCCGATATGAGTTGTAATATTTAAAAATTAGAAATTCTCGCATTTTTGAGAAAGGTACGAGATTTTTTGAGGCGAGAGGAATGGATGTCAGAATGACTTTCAATTTAAATTCAGACTGACAACATTTAAAAATAACACAAAAAGCCCTGCCTGTTAATTCAACTTTTGAATGTATAAAAAAGTCTTTAATACAGAATAGAAAATGAAAGTGCGGAGTTTTATCCTGTAGAATGGCACCTTTGATCCTTCGAATTCATCCATTTATCTGCGCAAAGTGCCAGTAGAAGTCATGGAATCAATAACAAAATGAGACGTATTCACAAGGGGAAACGGACAACACTCACGCCATAAAATGAATAATTCCGAATATTTTCCGGGGACATTTAAAGCGATTGTATTGCCAATCCATGAGAACAGTAAACATGAGGAGTAAGCTTGCAAAAGCTCAGCTGATATTACACATTCCATTCTGCATCATAAATGGATTTGAAAGATTTCAGAAAATCGAAAACGTTTTGTAAGGAGAAGCTCAAAGGAATTGAAATGATCGATTTGCTGGGAAATTGTTTTTCGGCGGACAAATGGAAATTCTGGAAATACTGGAAATACTGGAAATACTGGAAATACTGGAAGTACTGTAAGTACTGGAATAACGGAAAAGGTTTCACTGAGACAAATAACATTGGAAGCCGTTGCCAAAAAGCCAATCACATTTTCTGCTCTGACATGACATGGTCGAGTGCTTTCAGTGAAATGAGCTTCATAAATGCAGATGCGATTAAGCAGCAACCCCTCTCGATGCAAAGCGGTGATGATGTTTAAATGTGAATTATTTTTAAGTTTCTCAATAAAATTAATAAATAGTTACGAGTAAGGGGCAGATTAATTAATAATTAAATTATTCTTTCATAGAATGTTTTTATTTTGTCAGCATGCAACGTTTAAATGAAGTAATGAAAGATTGAAAAATATGTAAATTAAATAGTATGAACGTTTAATCAGGAATACTTTATGTAATCAAGAAAAATTAAATTGGTTAACGAAATTAATTTTAATGAAAACAAAGTATTGACCGATGATTGCAATCACATTTTTAGATTTTTATTAAAAATTGTCTTCTAGGTTATAACAAATTAAATATCAAAAGGCCAAAATAATTTAAGTTCAAGAATTAATATACTTCAACAATGTGATCATTACACATTAATGTTAACACATTATGTTCATTTCAACAAAATGAAGGTTCACAAATGCCTACAAACACAAATTTATTGCGCTGAAGCAAACTATAAACATCTATAAATCATATCACAACAATATAATATAATACTCTAGATTATTTTATTATTAATATTATTATTATTATTATTATTATTATTATTATTATTATTATTATTATTATTATTATTATTATTATTATTATATTATTATTATTATATTATTATTATTATTATTATTATTATTATTATTATTATTATTATTATTATTATTATTATTATTATTATTATTATTATTATTATTATTATTATTATTATTATTATTATTATTATTATTATTATTATTATTATTATTATTATTATTATTATTATTATTATTATTATTTATTATTATTATTATTATTATTATTATTATTATTATTATTATTATTATTATTATTATTATTATTATTAATATTTCTAATCTGGAATGATGCTGGATTCTGTAATCGCACAAAAAGAATGTGTCCTGAAGGATTGAAAGATCTCAGAAATCCTCTTGAAACTTTGAAAAAGAAAATTTTTATTGATTTCTTACTGCTATTATGAAGCTCTTTTTCCTCGTCAAAAACACCTGAGCGTATCACGAGCGGAAGAATTATCCAAACAACGGAATTATTACTCAAAGAAATTTTATTAAATCGAAACAAGAACAAAAATCGAAATACAATTTTAAATTATTTTTCAAACTCCTTGTTCTCCAGATGGTCAGCGTGACTGAGTCTTGTGATTTATCGATCCTTGGAACACATCGTCGTCGTAAAATCACACGAAATGTTCAACTCACCTCGACATAAACGGCGCCCGGCATGACCAGGATGGCTACCATTATGTCCGCCACTGCCAAAGAGAAGATAAAGTAGTTGGTCACTGTGTGCAGTGATTTTTCTCTGAAGATGCTCAGGCAAACCAGACAGTTGCCAAAGACTGTGAGCAGGGGAAAGAGCAGGAGAAACAGGGCTCCGTATTTCACGTTGTGCTCCGTGGGTAAGCGGTAGATGTCGCTGTTTGATGTGGTGTTTCCGTCCGTCCATTCATCTGAACCAGAGGGTGTTCCAGGAAGTGGTATGATGTGCACATCTGGAAATCAATGAATCTGCCTTCAATCCAATTGCACTTGGCATGCACGATTTTGTGAATTAAATATTTTGTTTTAGTAATATAATTTATGCGAAAAAATATTTTTTAAGGTGACGCGCATTTTAATGCAAGCTTTAAACTTCAGTTCCATTTAGATAGATTTATTTTTCAGTTTAAATATCATTTATGTGACGTTAAATATTCACGTTAATTTTTCAAATTTCACCTTTGGGATATAAAACAAATTTCAATCGAAAAATGAAAAGAAATTTCAACAACATCGTAGCGATGGAACCATGGAAGACAATTCGTTACATTATTTAAAGTATCATCACTTGGACATGGAGGAATTTCTATATTAAAATTTTCCTGGAGAATATTTCAAGAAGGCAGGAGAGGCTCATGCAGAGAAATAATCCAATTTTGAAGTTCTTAAGGACAAGAAATAAGGATGGAGGTTTGCCTCTGAGTTTTGTCGATATTTTCAGGTGGTGAATCCCCTTTCAAGGAAAGGAAATCCTCCACATCAAACCTTTCCACTTTGAAAACACTTGGAGACTTTCTGGAGCCGACATTCCTAGTATCAACAATGTTTTGATGCCTTTAAAAATATGGAGTCCTTATTAATAATTTTTTAGTGTTATTAATAAAATGTAATAAAGTCACATTAAATTTTAAAAGAGATATGTAACATGCAAAACATCAGACCATGCCGTCTAATGAGCGGAAATATTTTCTTTTTCCTGCAAACGCATTTTAAGTTTGAGGCAGCTTTTTCAGCACTTCAAGCATTATTATTTGAGGAAACCTCTTCAGACCGTATAAATATATTATGTTATAAAAAAATTAATTATATTAAAGTTTGGTTTATCAAGTATATGAATGTATGAGTTTTTGAATAAATGAATAAATAACAAAGTCCAATGAACGAGAAATATGGATTCTGACATTTCAGATCCAATGCGCTATTTGATGTCTATTTCAACATCATCAATTATTATAGTAACTCCTTTGAAACATCGTGTTCTAGAAAATAATTTGCAGATCTGGTATTTGATCAGTAAATTATGTTCAAGAATTGGCACTGTGACATCTACTAATTAAAAAGTCAATTTCATGAATTTTCTGTAATTATTGAGAGAATAATCGCCGAGAATATTCCAAAGAAATCATATTCGCAGTCTCCATGGAAGAATTGAACAATGCGGAACGATGTTTTGGGATCTAATCACGTGATCGCCAAGAATCAATGCGATTTGCAGACCGATGATGGATGGGGCGATGAAAGACAGGAATGGTGAAAAAATGGCCGTCAATCCGCTATGAAATGCGTCGCCATCTTGTTCTTTCCTGAAGTTATTTCAAGAATAAGTTGCTTTTAATGTCTTTAGACAGTTTAATTCCCTGTTTGAAATGTTATTTAAATTTATTAAACTTTAATTTCGTTCCGTCATCGACGAATTTATAGAATTTTGGACCAATATTTCATTTTTGAGTGATTAACTTTTAATAATTTATTTTCTTTGCTGCAAATAAATCTAGTTTTGTGTTCTTAGACGTTTTGATATGAAGTTGCCATTGCATCGATTTCCAGCCAGATATAATTCCAAGTGAATTAAAAAAAAATTGTGAAATTGTGAATTAAATTGAAATTTATAATTAAATTAAAGCCGCCGTTATTTTAAATTTTACAAGAAAAACGATTTACATTATTTTGATTTACGAAAAATGCATTTTAATGAATTTAAAAGTTGCAATAAATTGATTTTCTGAAGAAATGCATCAGGCTTAAGACCTGCATTATCTTATCTTTCAAGATTAAATCATTCTACAAATTAACATTAATTTAAATTACAATAATTAATTGTAATTCTAAAATTAATAATAATAAGCAGCTAACCATAGTTTGGTTGATCCATGATAATTCTTTCTAATATCGGAACGTAATAATTAATTAATTAAATGTTATTTAAAACAAAATATTAAAAATAATTAATTGATTAGTTAAGCAATTACATGGTCGAAATGCAAGCTAGCGATTGAAAAATACAATTTTAAAATTTTAGAACTAAAGCTTAAATACTTACATTTAAGGTCGTTAATTCAAATAATTAAAGATTAATTCTATCGAAAATTGCCTCGTTTAGATTCAGGTTTTTCTTGGAAGAGGTTTTATAGCCTGCTTTCTCGTCCGCACGCGCGTTGCACAATTCCTGTCGATGATAATTATAAACATAGCTGTGTCTACTGAGGTAATATTCGTTATAAATGTTTTTTTAATACATTTTTTAATGATTTAATTGCATCTTGTAATATTTATAACGAAAGTGTTGTTAGTAATAACAGCAATTATAATCGTAGCAATAATTATTTAAATAAAGTTTAATATAAATGTTATTGCATTTATTAAATTCCATAATTTTATATTATTACAATATTAATATCTGTAACATTGTTTTAGATATAAAAAAAAACTAAAAGAGCTAATTTTAACTTTTTTTTTGTTAAATAATAAATGCTAAAACTTCCGATGAAATTACTATAACACTAAGTGTAAACTACCTATTGTAACTTAACAAAATTACTAATCGTAGTTAACCAATTATTTATTTTTGAGGTTGAATAAAGAATTTAAAAATTCGATGTGATCAATTTTCGTAAGTACATTCTTGTGTATCCTGTATGGCTTCACCGACAAGTGATTTCATTAATTAATGAAAACTCCAATTATCATTTGATAGATAGAAATTACTATCCAATGTATTCTATTTAAAGTTTAAAACTTTTATATTTTACTGTTTTTTTAAAGAAACACCAAATTTGGGGCACCAACTATTTAATAGTTATTTAAAAATATTGTCAACCACGTACAAAAGGTTATTCGTGAAATACATTCAAATGTTGCATAAATAAAATTAATTACTTAAAAATAAATTCAATTAAAAAAAAACTAAAAGGATTTTTAAGGTAAGTTCAATTGAAAGATTGATTATGGGTTGAATGATTGAATGACTAATTGATGAATTAAAATTTTTGTTAATTGCAGTTCTAAGTATTTCACAACGAATAATTTGTCTGCTTATTCATTCATTTCGTCTTAAATCAACGTTATTTATTGCAGCTCTAAGTTGTAATTAATGCGGTAATTTATAACATTAATGCCTGTAAGATGTATAAAATTCTAAATATTTCAAATTTAAAGACCATGATTTTATTGGTAATAAATTATTCGAAAACAAATCAATTACTTTTAAACGAAATAAAAACATAAGAATCATCAATCAAAAATATTTTTTAATTTAAAAAATATGATTAAATATAAAATATTAGATATTTCTACGTCATCAATGGCGTCACCCATTTAAGATAACATTCATGGGAAAATATCAATAAATTATTTTAATTCAATTTAATGATCTCTTTGAAATGTTTACTTTATTATTAAGTTGTTATTAGCTATTTATATTATTACTATTTACTAATTTATTATTATATTTATATTCGGTATTCATGAAATATATTTTTATTTTAATTTACAAAGTAAATGATGAAATAAATAAAAAATAACAAAAATCTAATTGAAAATGCATTTTGTGACCCGCCATAACAACCCGGTGACAAAATAGCCCAGGACGAAAACATCCCGACAAAATTGCCCCGTCAATGTACTTAAAAAAATTTTGTGAGTTGAATACATTAAACGATAACTGATTCCAAATTTAATTCGAAATTAGTAGTTTGAATGCTTTTATGGCCGTTTTAAGTTTAATTGGTATCATGAAATTTCATTAAGTGGAAGATTTATCGTCTAAAATATTATTAGGATTCCGGCTACTTCCTCAATTTACAAGGACTTTTCAAGTTGGTATTTAATATAAATGATCGATTGACAAGCAACATGTGCAACAAAGAAAATTTACCAGACACTCATTAAGTCACGAAGGTTCCTTTGATCGTTTAATTTCTTTTGATCCTTCCCCGAGTTCCCGTTGCAATGTGTACAATGAAGGGTTTGGTTTGGAATTAAATCTATGTTATCGATTGGCGTACCACATATTCGAGCTACACAAAGTGAATCACCTATCGGACTCACCATATCATCACGTCATGTGAACATGTAACAAATCCACAATGAACCAATTTTACCGCTATTTTGACGGGGCTATTTCGCCCTGAGCTATTTTGTCGCCGGGCTGTTTTGACGGGGTTCCGCGGTAATAACAACGGTCGCTGTCATATTCTCACCCCAGCCTGCATTGCCAGGGACCACCCTCGGGTAGGGATGCTATATAATGGTGAATCGATTAAGAAGTGCCTTCACATCCTATCCGGATACATAAGGCACTCAAAAAATTGGCCAAATACAAATAAATAAAAAGTACAAAATAAAGTATGATGCATTTGATGCTATTCAGGACTCTTTCAGAGAATATTTTGTGTCCATAAAGTATTGGTGCTACTTGGGGAAGGTTTGAAACTCTCCTGCGAATAATAAAAGAGAAAATTCAAATTGAAAAATCGATGATTTGAAAGCGGAAGTTGGGTTTTTTTGCTTTGTTTTATATTTTTTTTTGTTTAAATTGAAATTAAAAAGCCAATATCTTAAAAATTCTAATGGATAAGACGGCCAGATTTTCGCTGAAGTGATCTTAATTTTCACACAGTTTTTTAACATGTAATTAATGCTTAACATTTTTCAAAATCTATTAATTAAAATTTATTAATTAACACTTAAACAAGTTAAGTTGCTTTGCGTATGATTTTAAATGGCAATTTTATTAATTCTTTCCAAGAACGATCAAAATGTTTAGCGACCAAAAATGCAACAACAACGACAACAACGCAACAACCAAAACAAAAATAACAACAACAAGAGCAGCAACCAGAACAACAATGGCTTCGAATGTTCCAAGTTGATGGAAAACCGTGGAATCAAAAGAAGTTCATTTCAGTTCTCCAGGAGCACCTAAGTGGAAGAACATTCGCATCCCTCATCGGTTCCAAGCGCACAGAGGCATAAACCTTCGTCGGGTCTCCACTTTTTCAGACTTCGGATTAGAAATTTTTCAGTTTCTAAATTTTAAGAACATTTTTTTTTCCTCGATGTTTCATTTTATTAAATTTTATTTAATCGAATTAAAGCATGAATTGATTATTCGTTGAGTTAATTATTTTAATAATAATATATATTCTTTCTGAATGTCTTAATAATGTTTTAAGAAATTTGCGTCGATTACTTAATAATAACGTAATATTATTATAATAATACTAATGTTTAGTGTTTTTTTAAATAATAATATTATTAATATTAATTAATATAATAATATTAATTATAATAATAATTATTAATAGTTATATTATTATTAATATTTATAAATTATTATTAATTATAATAAAAAAAATAATAATTATTAATATTTATGAATTATTATTATAATTAATTATATTAATATTAGCATAATATATTAATTAATAATTAATTATTATATTATTAAATTTTAAAGAATTAATATTAAATATAATTATTATATTATTAATATTACATATTATTATATTGTAATTTTATATATATATAATTAATTATAATAATAATTATTAATAGTTATATTATTATTAATATTTATAAATTATTATTAATTATAATAAAAAAAATAATAATTATTAATATTTATGAATTATTATTATAATTAATTATATTAATATTAGCATAATATATTAATTAATAATTAATTATTATATTATTAAATTTTAAAGAATTAATATTAAATATAATTATTATATTATTAATATTACATATTATTATATTGTAATTTTATATATATATAATTAATTATAATATTGTAATTATTATTTATTATAATTAATTATTATTATTATGAATCGAATTCGAACGACGCATGTTTTTTTTGTATCGTTTGATACCGTACAACAAACCGGAAATGATTTTTTATAATTACCACCAAAACATCCGGAAATTCGATACTTGTTTTACTAACTTAAAAAAATAATATTAATAATAAATTGTAGAAGCAAAAATAATAATATTTAAAATATTATTTATGACGAATTTTACTCATTTAAAGACTTGTAGTACTAATTGGACAAAATAGCCCGGTCAAAACGGCCCCTTCAAAATATCCCCGTCAATGTATCTCTAAAAAAAAATTTATATGAGTTGAAGACATTAACCGATAACTGATTTCAAATTTAATTGAATGAAATTAGTGATTGAATGCTTTTATGACCGTTTTGAGTTTAATTGGTATCAGGAAATTTCATTAAGTGGAAGATTTATTGTCTGAAATATTAATAATATTCCGACTACTCCCTCGGTTTCCACGGACTTTTCAAGTTGGCATATAATTAATTATTATATAATATTAAATTATCGACTGACGTACAACATATGCGAGCCACACAAAGGGATTCACCTTAACAGACACTCATGACGTCACGCCTGTTCTTCAGATCAACCAATTTCTTTTGATCCTTCCCTGAGTTCCTATTGCAATGTGGATGATTTGGAACTGCAACTAATACAACTTAAAAATATAACTAATATAACTTAACGAAGGTTAAGTACGTGAGACAAAACGTCTTCAACACAGAACCTCTCGATTATCTACGCGGAAATGCTTCATAATCTCGCAATTAGTTTTATTATTTTTTTTTTACAATAAATTTTATTGAGCTGTTTTGACGGGGCTGTTTGAGTCGGGCTATTGTGACGGGGTGCCTAATAATTGTTTAAAGTGCAATGTTAAATCCAACAGCATTGTGTTTCTCGCTAGGTTCCCCATTTAAATAAAATTTAGTTAAATTTTTCTTCAAATCTTCAAAATGAAATTTTAATGGCGAACAACAATCGACTTCCTCTCGCTTCACATTTTCGCTCTTTTTACGTTTGAATTCTTATTAATAAAAATTAATTAAATAAAAATGCTGACGAATTCAAAACACGAATCAAAGCTATAAAACAGGGAAGTTAATTTGTTGGATTTCATTCTTCAGAGAAAATACAATGAAAGGAACCATTAATTGCATTATAATTACTTATTTTATTGTATTATAATTGTTTTTATATTACTAAATTATAAAATGTAATAAATTGTTATTACAAAATTGTAACAAATTGTATTATAATTACGTATAAATATCGTCATCACCACCATCAACGTCCTTAATGTCTTAGTGTCACAGTCTTCATCACTATCACAGCCGACATCAGCATTACCATCACCATCATCATCATCATCACCACCATCGTCATCATCATCACCATCACCATGTTATTAGCTTATTTTCCATCCATTGAGCATTGAACAGATCTTGGCATCTTTATGAATTTGACTTCAACTCACTCGTTAATATTATAAATAATATTGAATATATTTGTAAAATACTAATTTATATAATTAAAATATATAAATTAATAATAATAATATAATAATTCTGTGCATAAAATATTGTTTTCCATACTAAATTCAAAATAAAAATCGAATCTATAGAAAATGTTTAAAATCAAATAATTCTGAATTGATGGGATATTATTTCAATTGTTAAATAATAGTCTTAAATAATTTCATAAATTCCACTCAGCAGTGCTTAGTTAATTATTTATAATATTTTTTTCTATAATTTATTAATCGCTACAAATTAACTAGATCTACGAATTTCTGCGACTAAAACTAAATGTTTTAACTATCGATGTTTTCCTGGCACCCCGTCATAACAGCCCGGCGACAGAATAGCCCCGACAAAACAGCCCCGTCAAAACAGCCGGGCGTCAAAATAGCTCAAGACAAAACAGCCCCGACAAAACCGCCCCGACAAAACAGCCCCGTCGAAACAGCCCGGCGTCAAAATAGCCCAGGGCGGGAAAATCCCGTCAAAATGGCCCCGTCAAAATAGCCCCGACAAAATAGCCCGGCGACAAAATAGCCCAGGACAAAACAACCCGGCGACAAAATAGCCCGGCGACAAAATAGCCCCGTCAAAACAGCCCTGTCACCAGGGTCGGACTGGCTTAAAAAACCGGCCCGGGAACTTTTATTTAACTCCTACTTTGATCAACTTAAACATAAGAAACACTAGAGTCTAAAATTTCTATCCACTATTAACTATTATAACAGCTTTTTCATCGTTTCACTAGTCGATGCTAAAACATCAATGATCTCATTGTTATTGATTCTTGGAAAAGAGTCTTTCTCACAAGACATCAGCATGAATGATCGTAGAATTGACTGGTTCAGAAAATTTCTTAATCTGTTCAAAACGTATTTCAATTTTGAAAACGACCCCTCACAAGCAACTTGTGATCAGGATAATGTCAACACAAATTTGTAAGCCAGATACAAATTTGAATAAGCAAGACTATGCAAATTAAACTTCTGGAGAACAATAATAACAACAAACAATACTCAAAACGATCAAAGCATTCAAGCCACTAATTTCGAATTAAATTTTGATTCAGTTTCACAACATTTTTAAAAAATACTTTGACATGGAGTTATCATGGGGCTATTATGTCGCCGAGCTATTTTGTCGCCGGGTTGTTTTGTCCTGGGCTATGTTGTCGCCGGCTATTTTGTCGGGGCTATTTTGACTGGGCCATTTTGACGGGATTTTTCTGTCCTGGGCTATTTTGACGCCGGGCTGTTTCGACGGGGCTGTTTTGTCGGGGCGGTTTTGTCGGGGCTATTTTGTCTTGAGCTATTTTGACGCCGTGCTATTTTGACGGGGCTGTTTTGTCGGGGCTATTCTGTCGCCGGGCTGTTATGACGGGTCACCTGTTTTCCTCCTCATCATCATCATCATCGTCATCGTCGTCGTCGTCGTTGTCGTCGTCGTCATCATCATCATCATCATCAAACTCATCGTCGTCGTCGTTATCATCTTAAAGACACATCACAAGCAGTTTTAATTAGACAAATTCAAAACGTGACCACAATTTTGAACGACAAACATTTCTTTGTTATGGTAAAAAAAATTCTGTAATTCTTGCAAATTTAATTTAATTTATATATAAGTTAAATTTAAGATTTATTAGTCTTTAAGGTTTAAATCAAATTGAATGTATTTTTGTAAAACATCTCTAATGCCCGACCAATGATTATATCGATTACGATATTCGCAGTATCAGTAAATCGAACCTGTATCGGTGATATTTTGCGCGCCAAAACTGATATTTAGGGTCAGGTTTATTCGCTGTCTCACCCATTCTTATTTGCAAGAGGCCGTTATAATAATAAAACTTCACCATGAATTTGTTTACTTTTACGAATTAATTAATTTCGTCTCCAGAATTAAAAGTTGTTCTCTAAAGTTTTACATAATAATAATAATAATAATAATAATAAAATATCGGCATATCATTAAACGCCCATATCGGTCAAGCACTAAACTCGAAAGTAGATATTTAACAACAATATTATGTAATCGGTTAGAAGTTAACCTACCTTTGGATATGATTTGACTGATCTAATGTCAAGGTCATCATCATCGTCATCTTCATCATCATCATCATCGAGATTATTTGGTTAAAATACTTTTTTTCGAGGCTTTAAACCTTCAATCAAAATAAAATGGTCAGTGAAAATGAAAAAACTTCAAAATGAATTAAATTCAAAGTTTGAAATCGCAGCTAAAATTCATGTAGCAATTTCCTTCATCAAACGAATCGAATTTCACTAAAAATTCCTAAAATGTCGTCATTTTGACCGGCAGAGGAAACAAATCTTGGCGTTGAAATTTTCCAAAATTGGATTAGTTTTGCGCCCAGCAGATAGATTCAACT
Source organism: Whitmania pigra (assembly GCA_021613335.1). Classification (NCBI taxonomy): domain Eukaryota; kingdom Metazoa; phylum Annelida; class Clitellata; order Hirudinida; family Haemopidae; genus Whitmania; species Whitmania pigra. The sequence continues at coordinate 787,547 of JAJTWR010000281.1, read as the reverse complement.
AGATTTTGTGTCGCTGTATGGAAAGAGAAGCATGGAAAGGAATTCAAAACTTTATGGAGAAGAAAAAAAAACTTTCCTCAATGGATGTCGCTCTTCTTTATGCATTCAATTTGCTTGGAGGATCCACTTTGGAAAAGGTTCTGCAAGGAGACAAGGGGTTGTTCTGGTGTTGTTCTGGAGTTGGGGCATTCAAATACTGAACAATGAGTTTAATGACTTTCACCGGAGTGCTGTTTGTAAATATTATCCAGCATTTTATCCAATATTGCAAATACAATTTAAATTACTGCTGCACTGGTTATTTACTAAACAAATGAAGTCATGTAATTTTTGTTTAAATTAATCAATTTATAAATTTTATTTTACCTCGTTTTCCGGAAAGTTGAGCACTCGGTAGTTAAGCCTAAGTCTATTTATGGATAATTTAAAGATGCTTAAAGACGTTTAAATTGTGAACAAAAAAATACCACATGCTGCAGTTGATTGGATCAATGTTTGAATTCATTCAACCGTAGATCAACATCATCACTAGAAGCTTATCCTAATAAGGGCTTTTCCTTGTTGTTATGCAAATTTTCCCCTCCATTCAAACAAGCCTGACACGAAATGTTGTTAACCAATTATTTCATCACAAAATTAAATGTCAAATAATCAAAATAATGACATTTATTATATAATATTATAAATATATTAAATCAAATAATTTAAACAATAATCACGTAATAGTCAAATAATATTAAAATAGTGTCTTGCTCTTTAATTGTGAACATGTGCTTACACTTAATTAGCTTTAAACGCCGAAATAATCGGTGTGATTGATCATGGAAAGGCAAAATAAAAGTGCATTTGTGAGACCAAGAAATGATCGAAATGAGACCATTAAATTGTTGAATTACTTCATCAAGGAAATTCATTTCTTACATTTAAATTGCAAGCAGCACTTTTAAATCAAGTTTAAGCTATACATTTTTCTTTTCGTTTATTAATGTTTAATCCAATTTGTTTATCATTCTTCTTTTAAATGTTTTATTACTTTGCTATTAAGTATTTTTATTATTATTTTACAACATTTTTGTTGATATTTTCTTTAATAAGTTTATTATTATCCTTTTAACTATTGGTTATTATTTTCTTGTTATATATTTTTTTGATTATTATTATTTTAAATACGTCTATTTACTTATATGTTACACTTCTTTCAAAAACTTTTATTATCCTTCTTTTAAATGTTCCAGAGTCTTGAGTACGTAAATGAATTTGCACAGGACACTTTTGATTGTAAATTATGAATGAAGACTCAACGATTAATTTTTATTTATTTTAATTATTCATCTAAAATGAGGCTGTGATTGCTCGCAGAAAATAATAAAACTTTTACGTTTGGATTTTGAATAAAAAAAATACGAATTTTTGTCAATTGCTTCATCTTATAAATCCAGAATTTGTGAGCACAATTCAGACTGATTTGCAAATTTCGAAAATACAGAATATAAGAATATCCATTGCTTGAGATTGAGGATGTTAAATTTAACCCGCCGAAAAGTGACAAGTAAAATTTGTTAATAGTTTTGAGTGGTGACTTCCAGAAAATGCAGACGAATTAAATGAATGATGGCGGAGGGCGGGAAAAATCATTTGCAAAACCACGTTTGCCTCAAGAAAACCTGGTGGTTGTAATCTAATTTGAATTTAGTGAAACGTGACTTTTAAATCAAATTAAATAAAATAAGAACATTATGAAAGGATCTTTTACTGCCTTCACAATGAGAGTTCAGCACGAAAAGATATACTCCAATTTTTACAAATTAAAAGCGGAACAAAAGTTCTTAAAAATAAAAACAACATTATAAATAATAACATTAATAACAATAATAATAATAATAATATTAATAATATGTTTATTTATAAACATAGATGAATATGATGATGATGATGACGATGACGATGACGATGACGATGACGATGATGATGATGATGATGATGATGATGATGATGATGATGATGATGATGATGATGATGATATGATGATGATGATGATGATGATCTAGTTGATCCTAGCGCCGCATCCCAGGGGCGCCTTTGGCGGTGCAAGCTGGGTTGCGAACACGACATTGTTGCTTTTACCGTAGATCGCAGGAACGCAACCCTCTCAGCCAGCTAGCACTAAATTTAATTGATTAAGTTAACTAATTTAAGTCTAAATTAATTAATTTAAATTTAATTAACTCAATAACTTGAATTTAATTACAATTTATTAATTTACCGAGTTAATTAAATTTAATTAATTGAGTTGGTTATTTTAAATATTAATTGATTTAGTTGATTAAGTAATTAAATTTAATTGATCAAGTTGATTAACTTTAATTGATTAAGTTGATTAACTTTAATTGATTAAGTTGATTAACTTTAATTGATTAAGTTAATTGAGGTTTTTTTATTTGTTTCTTAATGAATTAACTACCAATAAATAGTATTGAAATATTAATGCACTTAATTTCTTAATTCAACTAAACAAGTTAATTATTCACAAACCCCCTTGCAATTATTTCGAGCTGAGAAATAAATTTCAATTAATAACAATAACAATAAACAACCAGCCAATGTCTGTCTCCAAGAACATTAGAAAGACTGGACATTAAGGAAGAATGCGATGAACGCCTGCTGATGATGAAGAGCTGGATGGAACCCAAATGACAGCACTTTGAGGAAATTTCTGATTCACAAAGGAAAGGAAATGCGGGCAATTCTGGAAAGCCTTTCATGTCGACCCCTGATGGAGTTTCAATCTTTTCTCTCTCCTTGACAGCTCCTCGACCAAGGTTAGGGGGTGGAACCGACCCAGTGGGTTGGTGCAACTGTGGAAAGTGTCAATCGACTCAGGATTTATGGATCCCTGAGGAAGGTGTCTTCGATCAAAATAATTTGATGGATTGGCGGCAAAATCGCCTTTACCATTCGAATATTTCGGCGCCGCGGTTTGTCGAAAAGGACTGTTTTAAGTTGATTAATGTGCGGAATGATTGAAGGAAATCAATCAAATTTTACTTTTACAATGCTCATCAGTCATCGCAACTCATCAACTGGTTGAGAAGTCAAGCAGCAACCAAACAGTGTTTGAGAAACTCATTCAACAGTAACTTCCAGGATATTTTTTGATTAAAACAGAAAAATTTAAATTCGTTCTGGAAACAATTTATTTACTTAAAAATTTATTAAACTTAAATTTAATGTCTAAATTGACATCTATTATAAATATTATAAACCTAACAATTATAACAGAATTTAGCAATTAAACAAAAAATAGTCGTCGTCATCATCATCGTCATCATCATCATTATCATCATCGTCAGGCTCCACTCCATTTCATTCCTTTTTTGTGTCATTTATTTTTAAACTCTTGCCAGGAATTTTTTGCAAGTTATTTTAAAAAGATTTGGACGAAAAACAATCCAATCAAGTATAGACATCATCTGATGATAATACATCTGATGATAAGTTCTGCTAAGTTTGTAAAATATTCATAACTCGAAACAATAAATAAAATTATATCCATAATTGTCTTAGTAATCTGATTGGATAATAATAATAATTATTATTAATTTATAAAGCGCCATTCGCTGTCCCATGAAGTCCTGAAAACCTTTTTGGGTCTTCAGGTGGCGTTTGAAGAGCTCCAGGGATGGCTGGGCTCTGACGGTGGGAGGGAGTCTGTACCAGAAAGCAGGAGAGGCGTACTAGAAGCCTCTGTTTGGGAGGGATGATATATGTACAGGTTGGTGAAGTTGAGTGGCTGACGATGAGCGAAGGCCAGGTGTTTGGTGGCCATCTAGTAGGTGATGGAGATAAGGTGGGGTGGATGTTGCTAGAGTGTGATATGTCATGAAGGCAATTTTGAAAGTGATTACGACTATGGATCGGCAACCAGTGCAATTTCTTCAGACGGTCCATGCTATTGAGGGTAGGGTTGAAGAGAACAAGCTTGGCAAGCTTGGTTTGGACGCGTTGCAAGGATTGAATTAAAGAAGCAGATGTGCCATAAAGAAGAGAGTTACAATAGTTTAAGCGAGAGAGAACAAGGCAGCGTGTAAGGGCGGAAGTTATATTAACGGAAAGTAGCGGACGGATCGCCCAGATGAGATGATTGCAGGATTTGATAATAGAAGCGGAATGTTCTTTAAAGGTGAGGTGTGAATCAAAAATAACACCGAGGCGCTTGAGGGTAGTAGAGGAAGGAAGGAGGGTGCCATCGATGCTTATAGAAAGAGGAGGCGACAGAGTTTTCAGGCGAGCGGGTGTGCCAATGAATATAATTTCAGATTTCTGAGGATTCAGTAGGAGAAAGTTAACGAGATGCCAATCATTGATGGCATCCGTGCACTTCCGCAAATTCTCGAGTTCATCTGAAATGTTACGGCTGGAAAGAATAGAGAAAAGACTTGTGTCATCTGCGAACTGATAGAAGGATATGTTGATGTTAAGAATAATGTTAGGCAAAGGTGAAGTATAGGTTGTGAAAAGCAAAGGTCCCAAGCAGTTCAACTGGAGGGGAGGAGTGATCGCCTAGTTTAATATATTGGGTTCTGTTGGAAAGGTAAGGTTGTAGCCAGGATAGTGCAAGGCCATCGATTCCAAAGTCAGACTGAAGTCTCTCCAATAATATCTATTGGTTTATGGTATCAAAGGCAGCCTATGTATCATCACAGCATAATTGCCCTTGCAAGGTGAAAGGGCTGTTTCTGTAGAGAAACCAACCAAGTCTGTAGGCAGATTGGAGAGAAGAGAAGTTAGAGGATGCTGTGATATGAGGTCGAATTCTGGAGAGAATGAGTCTTTCTAGCAGTTTTGCTTGAGGTTTTGCCTAGTATCGCAATTATTGATCAAGTCAATATTTTAAAATGAATTTTGATTTACGAATTGATTAAAATTAAAAAAAAAACAACAATATTGGATTATTGTGTCGTCCGATATTTTTCATCAGCATTAAATATTAAGGAAAACATCTTTGAATTTATTTAATTGTTAAAAATCCAATTTTATATTTCAATTAAATGTTTTTTTTTTATGAAACAAATATTTTGATTCTTATTTTTATGAATTATTCTCAGGCTCTGCTTCCGTCGTCTTGATCCGTTGAAGAAATGTCTAATTGATGGCACCATGAAAAATTATCATCCGCGGGGATTTTGGGTGTTTAGTTGCAGCCCCCCAGCCTCGGATTTTTGCTGATTGATGAATCTTCACGAACATCTCCAATGTGGAATGCGTTCTTCATTCTCATCTTGGAATTGCACGGCGATGATGATGATGATGGCAATGACGATGTCTTCGACGACGACGATGATGATGATGATGATGATGTTGATGAAGAGAAGTGGGGACAGCGTCGATAAGAATTGAATTACAGCGGTTAATTTGATGTCGAACAATTCACCTTCTTTACGGTTACGATCACCATCTTCTGAGGAACCCTAACCCGTTGCACGTGACTCGAATGGTGACGTCACGTCAGAGGTTGCCATGGCATTGAAAAAAGTTTGAATTTTTGACTTTTTTTTCTTAGATGTCATGGAAGTCGAAATGGCGGTGTTGAGGTTAGCGGTGGAAATTAGAGTTGACAGCGTCCATCGACTGTCAGGAATAATGTCAGTGAATGTGTTAGACTGTTTTCGAATGTTTATCTGTTTCTTTGAAAACTCTGCATTTTAGAGCTTTAAGAATGATGTAATTTAAGCATAATTTTGTTGATGTAATTTGACGTTTCTCCGACAATTATGACAGTGGCTGCATTGTCAAAGTATTAATGTATACATTGTTAGTATTCTAAATTAAATTCAATTGTATATTTAGTCTGGATGGTTTCTCGCAAAAATGCAAAAACATGTTGTTGTTGTTGTTGTTGGTTGTGGTGACGATGAAGGTGGTGTTTTTGTTGAGCGGTTAATTCCTTGCAAATCAGTTCCGATCTTTCTCCAAGTGCGAAGGTTGAATATCCGTTGTCATGGAAACGTTTACATCCTGCGTTGTCATGGAAACATTTACATCCTGCGTTGTCATGGAAACATTTACATTCTGCACTGTGGAACGTCCATCAGAAGCTCTTTAATTGGAATCGCAAAGCGAAGAACCGGAATGACTTCTATCCTTATTAGGAAATCACTCAACCGTTAAATTTATCGTAGTGGCAAAAATAAAAATTTAAAAAATCGAAATAATTAGTTATCTAATTTTTTAGTTAAATTATAATTATTGTAAGAAAGTAAAAAAACCTTTTTGTAGCAATAATTTAATTAAAAACCCGAAATGGTTTGTTATTTAATCGAATTAAATAGTAAATAATTGCAAATAAACGCTAAATTATATCGCAATTTAACCGTAATGCAAGCGTAATTCAAATGTAATAAAAAAACACGAATAACGTAAACAACTCGCAACCAATCAATACAATCAACTTCAACATATTTGTTACTTCAAATTCAATTTCAACCCATTAATTGTCTCTAAAATTAAAAAAATAAAACAATAATAAAAAAAAATCAGAAGAAAAGATATTTCAGCAAGGAATGCGAGGCGATAAAGTTCAGTTGGAGACATTGATTTCCAGGAGACCAATGAGATGCATCGAAAGGATAAATTTTCAAACTCCCTTCGCGTTTTATTGGCCAATGGGGGGATTTATCGACCCTAGGACCACGGTTATTACGGAGCCACTGTCGTAAAGAACAATCAAAAGCGGGTAAAAAGATTAATTAGCCAATTAAATCAGAAATGTCGCTCATTGTAAATCGCAATCCGAGCTGCGAGCTGTGTTGAGAAAGGCAATAAACAGAATTAGTCAAATTGAATCAGAAATTCATGGATCATTGAGCAATGACGATGACAATGATGATGATGACGATGATAACGACGAAGTCGACGACGATGATGGTGATGACGATGGCGGTGGGTGGTCACGATGATAAGGATGAATGTACTGATGGTGATGATGATGACGACGACGGTCATGGTTAAGATATATTAGAACAATGGGATGATGAGCGGGAAGATGTTTTCGATTTCGGCAACAAAAAGCAGACGCTGTACCGTCCTGGACGAAAGGACAATGGCGGAAAAAAACTTGGAAAAATATGACAAACTGTGCTTTTCGGAAATTTCTATAAGATTATTGATATTAAGATCATAACCACAATCAATCAGCATTTATTATTATTACTATCATTATTGTTGTTATTATTATTATCATCAATATTATTATGATCATCATTGGTCCGATGTTATTACTATAACAACTTCGTAATAATCAGGGTATAGTGAAAAAAGCCCAGATCATATTAAACCAGATTTTATCGTCATTCATTATCATTTTTTAATTACTATTCATGTTATTATACATAGCCGTGAGTTCCAAATTAAATAAAGATCAGAATATTAGTGAAACAAGTCAGACATAATTTTATTTTATTTAAAAAATTTAATTTATATGCTGCCTTTGTGTACACGCTGGTCGATGTTTTTGTTTTTGCAACTGTGTTAGTGTTCCAACTGGGCCATTCAATCGTGTCTAATAAATAAAGAGAAAATAAAAATAAAAATTCCAGAGTCAATGCCAGAAATTGCATCATCAAAAATATCAAAATTAAATAAAGACGAAACCAATAATGAAATAAGTCAAACGTAATTTCATTTTAATATACAAATTCTAAAAAAAAGTCAGTGTTGGAAACAACATAATCACAATTAGCAAAATTTAAATCGGGTCTTGGATATTACATTTCCTAATGTTGTAATATCTCTGCCAACAACGTCCTTGCGTCACATCAACCAAACTCTTGCCATGAATAAACTTGGAACAACATCCATCACTGGCAATTGTTCGTTTGCCTAACAAGCGAGAGCTCATCAAGAGTTTGTTAGCCAGTTTGGTTTTGACCAACTTCAAATTCGAAAAAATTCTTTTGTATTCGGCCATAAATACCGTCAACAGTAGGTCATCTTGAGTTACTTTTGCTTGAATTAAGAGCTCGTTACAAGTTATACAAAACTAGCCAATATCCAAAGCTGTACCTCGGGCGTTTATGTTTTTCACAAGTTTCTGCGTCTGTTTGTAATCCAGAAGACATCCATTAGTGTTATTCAGTAAACATGAGCAGACTTTACATTTCACTCCAAAGTGATTGTTGGGTTCTGCCTGTATCCAATCCTCTAGTTTGTCAATCAATCTTCATTAAATGTCTCATCGTACCAAGTGGAGTATCTACATCACCGTACATTGTTCAAAAATCAAAGTTCAAAGCAGTAAAGCGAGTTCAAAGATGGCGGAAAAGAAGGAAGTCGGTAGTGATGAAGGATCTTTATTGAAGAGATAAACCTTACAGAATATTATTTTTGCCCCAAAAATTATTTTTTCCAAAAACACTCAGGTTTCTAAACAATAAACCTAGAAACATAGATTAGATCCAAATTTTTCAAAAAAAGCCAAAATATTGTCTTTAAAAACTCATTACTGGCAACCCCGGTAATATTTGTAATGAATGTGAACCATTTGTAATTCAAGAGAAATGCATAATTTATGTGGAAGCGCAAAAATATAATTCTAAGAAGATCGACGTTCATTGGCTGCCTGTTGTCAATGACAACAATGGAGAGTGGTTTGTACAAACAACGTTCTGCCGGGAAGACGTGCAATTAGGACCAAACGAATTGTGTTTGAGAATGATTTGGAATGATGTGTAATCATTTTTTAAAAAAATTTTATTTCATTATTTTGTTAGTATTTATTCTTGTAATTGTTATTAAAATTAAACTAATAATTTAAGTAAACCTTTATTTAATATTCTGCTACAATAAATCTATTAAATGTTTGTAGCCAAACGCCTAAAAATGCTTTTATTTATTACAAAACTACTTATGTAAGTAATAAATATTATTTTTCTTGAATTACTGATAAATATTATTTTTAATAAACTTCCTACTTTTTACTAAAACGTTTGCCTGATATAAATTTTTTTATTTATGTTTGTATTAATAAATAATATTACGTTTTTGATTTGTAGTTTGTTTGATTGACACATAATTGTTTTGTTATATTATTTTAAATTCTGTTTTCAAGAGAACTTTGAAGATATAAGAGACTTCAGAAATTGTCTTTTTCATGACAGGAAAGTACTAGTTCAACTCTGTGAATTTAATTCAATATTTTAAAATAAATATTTGAAATTAAATATTTTTATCTCAAATTCGAAATATTTCGAGTAATTTTTTTAATTTGCAGTTAAAGTTTGAAGATAATAATATGTTATGAATAAACATGTTTTTCATAAAAATTGATTTGGTGAATTATGAAAAGATTATTTTTAATTTCAAAAATAAACGATTTATGGCCAGATTAATTAAATTATGTCAGTTATGGTTTGATGGTTTTGGGTTTAAATTTAGAGACCTGTTGACGGGTTCACTGAGGAAAAGTTTGAATGTTGAACTAAGATGCGGTAAATCGAACTGAAATGAATTTACATTCAGAAGTCATATTTATTTATTTCTTTAAAGTATTTTTTTAAATCAAAATAATTAAATTAAATCAAATTATTTATTTCTTTAAAGTATTTTCTTAAATCAAAAAACTGTCCATAATTATTAAAATCATCCTTGGGAACACAAATATGCAGTTCATTGTGTTTTGAGAAAATGTGGGCGACTTTCTCTCAAAGTGTTTCCAATGAAACTGCAGAACATGTTTTTTTAAAGATTTTTCCCCATATAATACTCGCATAAATAACACGTTACCAAAATCCAATTTTATTAAATTTTTAATTTAAGATAAGGATACCTTAAGTTAATCTAATGAAAGTTTGAAGTTGCTTTGGTAATGAAGGGGAGAAAAAGAAATCCAGCAAAAACATCAACATAAGCAACAACAACATCAACATCACCAGCAACAACATCAAAATCAGCAACAACAGCATCAACAACAGCCCGAGAAGTAAAAAATAAAAATAAAAAAAACGCTACCAAAGAATTTTTTTGAGGATTTTGATAACTTTGAGATGACTTATGGAGTTTCGTCGTAAAAATTATAAGCGTAGCACGAAAGTTTTCTGCCAACCCACTCCAATAACTCATTCTCAGGGTTACACCCACCTCAAAAACCACTCGCTATTGGGAAGGATTTATTCCGAGCGCGAGTTTGCTCCGCACGATTTTTTTCGTCAGATGCGAAAATTCTCCCTGAAACCACTGAGTAATGCATATTACTTTAATGTCGTTCTCAAATCTTCCATCGGTTTTACTCCACTTGGAAAACGCCACTCCTGTAATTGCTTTACAAAATCCCGGAGGTGGCGGAGAAGAGGAGTGACTTCTTATTCCAGGCATATTTCCACTTCCCAACAATAACTTTCACCTGTCCCGACTGACCTTCGCATAAAAATCTCAGGCACGCGACATTTTTACAAAACTCGGCGGGAAAATTGTGTATTTTCTCCTTTTCGGATATTTTATATGGTCTTCTTATATTTCTTTTTAATTCATACCTTTTTTTTACATATTTTATTTGCCTTAATCTCATCAAAGCAAATTTTTATTCTAAATGGAAACTTCTGAATATTTCCTCTTGCAGTCGATAGCACTATTCCCGCTGGGCATAATCTTTCTGGCGAATCGTCAGGCCGTTTATTGCGGATGTATATCAAATTCCAATTTTATCAATAATTTATGAAAGCTTTATAGGATTTTTCAGTGAAATTCTAGGAACTGTCTTGATTCTTGATTGTTCCTAAATTTTATGAGGACACAATAAAGCAGTAACTAATAATAATTTTTTCAAATTTCGTATCAAATGTTTTCTAAGATGATGATGAGCAAAGAATGACTTGAAATATTCCTATTTAAGCAAACATATTTTGCAATAAATCATTTGCTCTATTTACGAAAAGTAGAACAGCAAGCGTCCAAACACCCCATTCTCGTAACCAACCAACGTAATAGCCGGCTTGATCTCTTTGAATAAAATTTCTTTGAAAGAAAAATTGGATTGATTTAATAGCTTCATAGTTTGTTTATCCCATTAATTTAAACTTTTTGTCAACAAACCTTGTTTGTCATCTAATAAATAATGCTTACTCTATATTACATGTCGTTACATGCAAGGGCGGATCTAGAACACTTTGGCTGGGTAACATACTGGAACCAGTGGGAGGATTTCGGGGGTTGGGGCACAGCTGCTAAAATTTTCGTCAAAAGTGATGAATTATTGAAATTATATTTTTTAAATATTAAATTAAAATGCAATTTTTTTTATTAATTTTTATTTTATAATAAATTAATTGCTTAATTTTTTTTATATTTTCCAAATGACGGGAGAGCCATGGCTAGAGTACTATAGTACTTGATGCTTACTTTAACAAAATGATTAAAAAATGTCACGAATTTGAAAACATCTGCTTGGGGTCACCTGCTCCTTGCAGAAACAAGGTCGTGAATATAGGTTAGGTCACATGCAACATAAACAAGGTCTTGAGTATTTATTAGGTCATATGCAACCAGGGACGCCCCTTGAGGGGGGCAAGAGGGGGCAGCTTTCCCCCCCCACTTGGAACAGACTGAAATAAGTTGGGAAAATTAGGATTCAAAATTTAAACGCATGTTATAATAATTCCTACAATGTTTAAGATTTAAAGTTACAACAAATATTTAAAATGGAATAATGTCCGCCCATCTGTCTTGGTATTAAATTAAATTCACCATTGGTTGGATATTTCGTTGTCTTGGTGATTTTGTTTACTTTCATAATTTATTGACGGTTATTTGAAAGTTTGAGTTTTTTAATAAGTGTTATAATAGGCGCTTAATTGGTAATAATAACAAGTATTACTATAGTTTAATAAATCTAATCAACAAGTTGTTATTACGATTCCGCAGTAATTACCAGTAAATAGTACATCTTATGGCTTGTTATAATTCTTGTTTAAAGGGATGGTTTGAGGACGTTAAGCTGAGACCTTATCATGTTTCATATCTGAGGCGTAGATCGCAAAAGGTTGTTTAATTAATTGTGAACACGCTCAAAAGTAAAATCATTAAAGAAATTTCTGACAATCAGTTCTACACTGTGACGGCGAATCCAACACCAGGTAGTTCGAGGAAAGACGTGTTGACTATTGTAATCCGTTTCGTCAATCAGGAAGGAATTATTATTTCATATAATTATGAGTACTCATGCAAATAACCGAAATAACTGACAAGACTGGCGCTGGAATAGGAAAGAGTATAGTCAGTTGCTTGCAAAGCAATATCGTTGATACTGACAATCTTTCTTTTCAATAGCATGATTTTGCTGCTTCAATGTCGGGAAAGTTTAAAAGAGTATAACAAATGAGTTGGTTGGCCATTTTGTATCATATGCTCCTCGTCAAGCACACAGAACAAACACCGCAGTTGAACATTCTTGCCGTGCCAGTACGATCATTTCCGATATGTTTAATATTTTAGAAGAATTTTTGGAGTTGGGAAAAGCTGTCCTTCATGCCCCCCCCCACTATTTTGCCTTCGGTACGTCTCTGTATGCATTTAAGGTTTTAACAAATCCTTAGTGACAGAACATATGCCCATGCTGTTTTTTTTATGGCAAAGAAAATCTAGAAGTAGTTTTTGAAAACCTCAATTTGGAATGCGTGAGAGGTCACAGAAAAACCACTTTCATGAATAATAGAACAATGGGAAGTTGGAATGCAACATTAACGATTCAGAAAACACTGCCTGGACTTAGCGGATGCGAATAGTGAATGTAGGGCGTAATAATAGCTGCAACTTAAATAATTGATCGTTTCATTAAACAGAAGCTGCCTTGAAATTTTTATTTATTGAATTTTTTTAAATATAATGTTGTTGTTTTTTTAATGGGATAAAATCTATAGGCTATTAAATTATTAGGGAGGGCAAAGATTAGCTCTAGCATTTACTTTGCCAGAAGTAATTTTTTTTATTATTGTGCTCCTGCCAGTGGTTTCAAGCGGTTATTTGCCAAGTGGTTCAAAACCAGATTTGAAAACAGCTCTTCATTACATTTAAATGTTAAATGTAATTTACTTCTTGATTTTGCCAAATAAGCCTCTTTTTCCTTTTGGATTTCTTAGCTTCAACCTCTCCTCACGGGTTTTTTTTATCACTTTTTTACCTCTTTCCATCGATTTCTAAAGAATAACTTAAACCAGGAAACCCGCTAAACATTCCGACGCTTTGCTTTTCGACAATAAGATTCGCCAGCATAAAATTTTATGACCTTTTTACATCCGATCGCCGAGCTACATTCGCCGAATTAATTTTTAAAGCCAAGTTAGAACGGACAAATTTTCAGTCTATCGTAATGTTGAATGGTTATTAAGAAGACTTTTTGGTTTCCATTTATTTTCCTAAATTGTTGTTATTAAATGTAAAAACAATTATAACTAATTAATTTATTATTATAAAAACATGTATAATTAGTAACATGGTGAATGACTACTAACGATTTGCCGCCTGTTTCATGACGTCAATAATATTTACTCATCGAACATGTCACAGACCCGTCAAGAAATCGTCAAAAATATTAACTCCGAAAAAAAACAACTAAATCTACAATCTCCACAGAAGCAAAATCAGACCAAAGATGAATTGGAAAATTTCACATTAAAAAAAAACAAATTAATAAAAATTAATAAAACGAGTAAAACTCCTCAAAAGATGAAAACGCAACAAACATTTCAAAGCAATCATCAAAACGATGAAATGCAACCTCCCACCATAAAAAGAAAAAAATTAAAATAAAATTAAAAAAAAAACCAGAAGAACAGAGGCAAAGAAGAATACTTTCATTTTGACTAATCACGTTCTGTGACCTAAATGTTGCACGTACATTCAGCATACAAGCGGCGATGCACATACTTTAACACATATTTTAAACGTATATAATTTTGAACGTTTGACACTGAAAAGACATCATCATCATCATAATCATCAGGAAGCAGAATAAAAACAAAAACCTTAAGAATAAAATAGAGACTGATTGTCATCACACAACTGTTAAATTAAATACTTTTAAGTACCACATGACATGCCAAACACGTCTACTGCTAAATAACCATTTTCAAAGATCCTTCACTGGAGGAGAAGACATTAAACAGCAGACTCAAGTCAACTCAACAAGAGCAACAAGATTCGACAGAAACAGGACAACAATAAAGAACGCGTAACTCTTTCAATATGGAATATTTGCAAACGCTTCCAGCTTAGATGTCGCCAAGATATAGTGACCTGAGACAACCTGATAACAATGATAACAATCTGTTAATAACGTTAACAATCTAATAACAACATAGCTTATCACATCAACCTCTTATATCATCGTCAGTTTGAACTAAGCTACAACACATTAACGCATTAATGCACAGATGAACTTGTAAGAGTCAGTTGTCATTCTACAGTGCAAGCTCGTGACGATGGTGACGATGATGATGACGATTACAGATACTTTTTACTATCAAGCTGTTCAGTATCATCTGAACTGCAAAATTTCAAATTTCAAATCAGGAGGCAAAAATAATTCATGAAATGTAATCTTTTAAAACTACAAAACAGAATGACAACATGATTCAAGAAATAATTTAAAATTAATTTACATTCAAAATTAAACGTACACAATCAATCAACCTCAAGTCAAATAAAACAATACAATACAAAAAATTCACGACTGCAACAATACAAAACAATACAGTGACGAGCGGTTGATCGGAAATTCAAATGCTGGCATGATGCTCAGGTGTGCCTCCACTTGGGAGACGAGGGACCTGCGTATTCATACTCTCCATCTTCTTCCTCCTCCTCCTCCTCCCCAAGATCAGGCTTTTTAACCCTGCAATTTATTCATTTGTGACCATTAAATATTATTATGATTTTTTTTATTTCTGGCAATTTTATTCAAACTTTGCACAACAGTGACAAGCAACAAAGCACAACATTGTGTGATGATTGAGAACGATTCGAATCTAAAGATTCTGCGTCGGTGAACAAACTGAACATTCAGATGTTACGAAGGACACTAAGGCTTTGTTATTTATTCCAGGTTGAAACTCACCCCAACTGAGATTCCAGTTCGTGCACAACATCTTTCCATCGTGCATCCCCAAAGGTCATGATACTTCTCCTGTTCTTTGGTGTGATCAATCTGGCACGGCAAGGATAGCTATTATTATGTGGAAGGACACATATCAATTTGAAAATTAATTCTGAAAAATTCTTCAATCAAAAATATAGAAATATTTAAATATTACATAAATATAATAATTATATAATATTTATTTACAAAACATAACTGGCAATGAGTTAATTGAACAAGTTCATGCTCACTCAGACTTCTCAACATGAAGTGGTCCAGAAGCAACGAGAGGTGGCGCTGGTAGTTTATCATCATCATCATCATCACCATCGTAATCACCATCGCAATCATCATCATCATCATCATCATCCATGCAAACAGCATCTTCTCCAGCAACACCAGAGCAAAGCTCCCCCTGTTTCTCCTCCACAAGAGGGCATCTTTCCTCCTCTTTACCACCGCCAACCACGTCCGAGTTGTTTTCCGTCTGCATTCCGATCGGCTCGAAGGCAGTGGTGCCGTTGTCGATGACAACCACATCTGGCATTTCATCGGGAAGATTCTCCAGGCCTTCCGAAGGAGGATGCTTCGTCGATGAGATCCTGGGGTGGAGATTTTATCAAATGCATTCGCAACGAGTCATAGATGGAAATTCAGAGTTAACTAATTAATAATTAATGAAAAATGATCAACAGACGAAATCACGTCGACTGACAATTCATTGAACTCCCTCTTGTCAGCTTTGCTCTTCCTCGGAGATGCGGAATGCTTCTTCGTCCTCCCGCACGCGAGCGCGCAACAACACATCAACAAGCCGCAGTCGTTCGTGACATAGCAGGAGACATCGACGACGATGACAAGTACGACGACAGCGATGGAAATGAGACCGACAAGGATGCTGCTGTTGGAAGTCCGCAGGAAAAAAGGCAGAAACCCTCGGCTACCTGAAAATGAGCGAATTAACAAACGATCGTTGAACATTTGGCTTCAAATGAATGCAAAATCTTGGCTAGCATTATTACTTTCATTGGTTCGAACAATGAACTCAGGCTGAGCTGGAGAGAAACCGATGTCATTGACGGCCACGACCTTGACCTGATAAAATGAGGAGGGTTCAAGGTCGCCCACCTCAAAGGTCAACTGGATGGGCACGAAGTAATGATGGTAAGATGTTTTTTCCTCCTGCTGTGAATCATTTCCTGTTGGAACCACTGTGAATGAAGGAGGAAAATGTGGAGGAAGAGAGTTTTCAATCCATGTTGATGATGGCTCGAGGGATTTCATGTCAGATGACTTAACCTTCGACACAATTCAACCAATTGTTTTGGTTATTTTCCAATTTTTAAAAATTGTAAAATAATTTTTTTTTTTTAAATTACAAATTAATTTTTTAATTCTTATAAATTGTCGGTATAAAATAAAATTAATTTTTCAATATTTATAAATCGTCAAATAGTCTTCACGATTTGAAACCCTTCTTACCTTCCTGTGATAGACCAGGTAGCCTGTGATGTTGGACCCCCCAGAATAAGGTGGCTTCCAGTTCAAAGTTACGGAGTTAGAATCTGATGAAGCCAGGTTTGCCACAACCTCGTCTGGGATTCCTTTATTAATTAAAAGTCAGGAAAATTAATAAACACAATTTATTTTCCAATAATATTTCTTCATATTTTTAACATATGTGAATACATTTAGCTAATGAATGCTGTGACAGTAAAGTAGAGTTACTGAATCTATACAAATATAAACAGCGACTAAGAAATTGCTGAAATTAGTGGCAGCCCTCTGCACAATAACTAGAAATAAATGTTGGCATAAAATACGTTTTAAATCAACAAATATAAATTTTACGAAAATAAAAGCTTTTTGAGTAACATGCGCAAGCAACGATTAGCAGGCAGCATGCTGCAGACGATTTGGAACTCAATAATAACGATGATGATGATGATGATGATGATGGTGACGGCGACGACACAAAACAAATCTCTTGCACACAGTTGTTCCAATTAATCAATCTCCAATGGTTAATGCTTCGTGAGTCAAAACATGGGAAGTCTCTGGTCGTAACTGGATTCGGGGGTTTTGAATTCGACCCTCGCGGCCTCTCCCAGTCCGACGGGGTTCACTGAACTCACAAAGAGGTTGTAACTTGCATTGGGGACCAGATTTTCTATTACTGACGTTGCTGTTGAAACTGCAATTGTTCGGAGACGATTTATTTTTTCCCAAGGAAAATATATTTGATGACCCAAAGACTTGAAAATGTTCTATAAATTATAAGTTATAATGTTATAATGTTAAGTCATGCAAAATTTGAATTACATTATGACTTGATTATGTTATGATTATGACTATGTTATAATTATGTTATTATGTCATAATTATGTTAATTATGTTATGATTATGTAATTAAGTTATGATTATGTTATTATGTTATAAATTCCAACGGACAAACGAATGAAACTCACAGTTAGAAGTTTGATCTATTTCCCGAATCGGCACTGCAAAATAACGGCACATAATTAGGCCATAATAAACAAAAATTAAGAAAAAATAATTTATTGAAGAATAATGTTTATTAAAAATTTATTCAAGTAATCAAACTTGTATCATCATTTGCAATAATAACGCAATAGATATGAGGAACTTAAAAAATACAAATTGATTACCTGATGTGTTCAACATGAGGCCATCCTCACGAACAAGTGACACTAAATAATGTGTCACCTGGAAAGTTGCTTCACCGAGGATGTGATGGCTGTTGATACGAATTGAGACATCGTCTGGTCTCAATCTCTCCAATACCACTTCAGGCACAGCTGATGCAAAAATGGATAATATAAATAATGATGACCAGATGGCTTAAGGATTTGATTTGTTTTAATCAATTTATTTAGTAATAAATCATCAATACTTAATTTATTTTGTCTTTAAAAATATTTCCTCTAGAGAGCCAAGGTTTGAACTTACGAGGTTTCTGGAGAATGAAATTGAAGTCGTCGGACCCCAACTCGTTTGTTGCACGACAGGTGTACGTCCCATAAAGACTCTCACCTGAATCTCTGCGTAACGACACCTTGCACGAAAATATCCACATTCAATACCAATGATTAAAACAACAAATCAGTAAATGCAAATGAATATTCAAAAAATTATGAACTACTGAATCCATTTACAATCTGTGCTTAAGGTATGCAATTCCTCATTTAATAGCAACAATAAAGCCCTAAAAACATCCTGAAAATCAACAATTACAATCAAATTTTACAAACATTAAACAAGGCAATTAAACAAAACTAGAAATTTTATTCATTTTAAAACAAATGAAGCACCATTTTCATCTAATATGTAAGAATATTAAAACTTTTACGAGACTCTTGATATACGAAAGCAAAAATAAAATCACGATCAATTAAATTCTACGTGGTTTTGCCCTGAACAAATTTTCGGGTCCCTTTACACCCCCTCTACGCAGCCCTGGTTAGGATAACTAATTTATTGTATAACTGCACCTATTTGAAGATAACAATTTACAAGGCTACCTGAAGGACATTACCAGAGGGCGTTTCAAATTCTCGATAATTTTCATTACCGATCGTAACCAGGTCTTGACCTTTGAACCACTGAATGTTCACCTTTGGTTCACCATGGACTTTGCAGTTCATTTGGACCACTTGATTTCCCCATCCGTAAACCAGGGAGGTCATGCTACCCACCTCAAAGCGCGGGCGATCTGGTAATTCAAGCAAAATAACTATAATTCATTACAGAATTAATACAGGATTTATAGAACTGCAGATGTTAAGATGATAAACTGCAGTTTCATAATTAGTTTAACAACGAAATATGAAGATGGAAATAATTGAAAGTTAATAATGAACAACGACGACCCACATTGGACGACCAGTCTCACGTCCTCACTGGACTGACCAATTGGACTGGAAGCAGTGCAGGTGAAGATGTCGGAATCTTCGACGGTTGCCGTAGCAATCGTCACGTTTAGGGCGCCAATCGATCGACTGGCTTGCATTCGACTGCTGCTCGACTGAATGATGAGAAAGATAGAAAATTATTTATGCATTACTCTGTGTCGAATAAATAATTAACTGATTAATATTGTACTGAGAACAAGTGGAACCTAATGAATAATTAGCTCTTTGTAAATAAACATATTATTATTATTAGAATAACTTGCTGGTACATTTACAAGTCACAAGAGCACTTTGCAATCACCTCCTCCCCTTCAAACAGATTCCTTCCATCCATCTTTCTGCTCATCATAATGTAAGGCAGGGGGTTACCCGTGCCGAGGCAAGACATGCTGACCTCTGAACCCACAACTGTTGTCACCAACGGTGGAATAATCACCTTTGGGGGAACTGGGAATTATGGTGAAATAATATTTCAGGGTTGTCCATCTAACTAATTAGAGAATGCATAATCTAGAAAAATTACACTGAGAATAGTAAGTATTACCATTTATCAACATAAGTAATCTAATTCTTGCTATTAGTCTCTAGCATCAAGAATATCCCCATATTTTCAAAGTTAAATCAAATTAAATTGCTTCCATGAAAAAAAGAATTCATCATCATCATCATCGCAATCATTATTATCATTACAATTTATCATGAATATTATCATAAAATCATTATCATAATACTAAAGCCCCACTGCTTATGCATGAATGCCGAAACGTCCCCATCCCCGACCGAACGACTTAAACGTACCCAGAACGTTGAGAGCGAACATCCGAAAGTCGCGGCCGAGGATGTTGGTGGCAATGCACATGTATCGACCCTCGTGAGACTCGCTGATGTTTGCCAACGTCAACGTGTTGTTTGCCACAATGGCATCGGGCACAGATGAAATTTCCTCCTCCTCCTTATCGTCATAATAATAATCATCATCATCATCATCATCAATAACACCACCATCATATTCATCATAATCATCATCATCATCATCAAAGTCTTCATGACCATCATCATCGTCGTCGTTGTCATCATCATCAACAACATCATTATCATCTAAGGACAGCTGCATGATAGATAGAAAAGCATCTGAAAGTCCAATGATGAATAGCATGTTAAATATCTCTTAATGATTATTTTGTTGTGTTATTTGACCATCCAAATAAAGAGTTCATCAGAAATTCATCCACTCACTCACTCATTAATTACATTTTCTGGCGCTTTACTTAAAACATAACCAACTAGTTATTAAAATATCTATAACTAATAATTAAAAAAAATTAATTGTTAAACGTTATCAACCTTCGTGAAGTTAACTCGAGGAGTTGGAAAACCCAGGACCGGACAGGAGATCACAGTCTGACTCCCCAACAGGGCATCAACCTGATTCAAGTTCCCAAGGATCGTAGGGGGATCTGTCAATCAAATGTTTGGATGCAAAAAGTTGAATGAGTTCGTTTTGTTTTCAGCATGCTGCTGAGAAACTATGAAGACGTGGGAGCATGATTAATGGTTTAATGATAAAATCCTTTCGAAAGTTAGCAACGAACTCTTGGAAATCATCTGTCGAAACTTCCTATTCCTGCTAGTTTTTAACCAGCCAGAGATGACTAATGCTGACAATTCCAAAATCACTAATCAACAATCACTTTCTTTCTTATCTCTACTTTCTCAGAGTCAATTCATAACATTAGTAATGCTAAACATCAACAAGTCATCACAACATCATGTTTAATGGTAAACTTTGAATCCCTTACAGAATTAAAAGTGTCCACTCACAGTTGACAAAGACTTGTATCCTATGTTCTGAGTATCTCCCTGAAACTTCAACTTCTGCTCTGCAGGTGTACAACCCCTCGTCCTCTCTTGTTACGTTCAACACCTTGAGACCCTCCCTTGTCACAATGAACCTTGATTGATCTGGAAGAAATACTTTGGAAATAAGTCAAACAATTTGAAAATAATTGGAAATGGCAAAACGCATTATTTTTGTTAATTTCAATTTGTGTTGAAGAATTGGATTATATGAACAACATCATTGTTTCAATATCAGCAACTATCATTATCTTTATTGCACTGTATAACTTAATTTTAAAATTACAATTATTATCATTATCATTATTATTATTATTATTGTTATTAATAGTAATAACAACTATCATATCATCCATCTTATGAATTTCCTATCATAGATTAATCAAGATGAATGATATCATTAAAAAATTGATGAATTTTATAAAAAATCTCTGTGTTTTAAATTATTAAATTGTTTTTAATTAACTTGCAACAGAGTTGGAGGTTAACGTCCAAAGTCTGAAAATGCATTAATTACGGTTAAAAGGTGAGTCAACCTCGTTGTTGCGGAGTACGAAAATAATTCGCATGAGAAAAACTTGAAATTAAATCTAAAAAACGAAATGTGAAAGTTGTCAAAGTAATTTGTCAAAATATCAAAACTCAACTAAGTAAATTATGCAATAATAAGGACGAAAAAGGAAACATTTGATTATATTGAAATCATTCAATACATGATAAAGCATTCTTACTAATTAATAACATAATGATAATTAATACAACAATAATGGAGATAATATGATAATACAATAATGTTAATTTTAATAATGGATCATAATCCTCTGAATCATTAAATAGCAATCAGTAAGTTAAATCACAAAAACGAATAAAACAATAAACAATTTAATAAAATTTAATCGGTTAAACAAAAACACAAACAAAAACAACTCGTCTGCTTACCAGTCATTCCAATTCTTCTCAAGTTCTTCCTCCAAGACATGCTCGGTTCAGGGTTTCCACTGACCACGCACCTGATCGTGCCATCGCTGCTGATGTTCAGCTGCTGTACCAATGGGGCGTCGTCAAACGTAATGTCCTCTGAAATTAAAAGGATGAATCGTCAACAAACTGAATTCGTGCTTACGTCAAAGTTTTACAAATTGATTTAATTAGAGCTACATTTTACACCCAAACTCAATGATATAAGGAGAGTTGATAGAAAATAAATTACATATCTGAAAAAATGACGGTGATTTTAGGTTATTAGCTTTAGGTAAGTTATCTGTGGTAACAAAATAAACTGTTTTTAATCTTTTAAACATTGAAAAAAAAAAGAAAATTCTAACTAAATATCTGCAGGTAGATTGATTTGCTCTCGGCTCCTTTAACACATTTGTATTCACCAGCATCATCTTCTGAGATTGAAATTATGTACAATTTCTTGATACCTAAATCATCTTCAATGTATCTGCAATAAGCACATTAACAAATTCATTAGCCTAGCTGATTAGATCCTACGAATTGATGTTATTAAATAAATTAATACATCCGCGGTTATACGAACTGCCGAACTCTAACCTTCTATTTTGTGCACCAACTACTTCACCTTTGTTGTCCAACCAGACAAAAGGCTCACTGCCATCATCTTCACCATTTGAAATATATTCACAGGTGAAAACCGTTGAACTGCCTGCTGTTTTTATAAAATTAGGTCCAGAGGGTCTGATTCGCAATTCACCTCCAACTGTGTAAGAATTATGTCACTTGCTTATATAACAAAAGTTGGAGACATTTTACCACCTGATATGATACTCGGATAATTAACACATTTAAGTTAAGTGCGTAAAAAAAGCTTACGTTAGTTTAAACGTGTATGGTAATAGTACAAAATAATAATGCGATTTTAGACAATATGATATAGTTTATTTTTCACCATCGCAATTGAGCCGCATTCTTAATTAAATAATGCATATAAAAATACGAACATAACATATTCATTATCAGATTAACAACAAGAATACTTATATAGTTACACAATAAGTTAACTGCCTCGAATACTGCGTTAAAGACTGCAAACCTTACATTGTCTAAACAAACCCATTCACTCAACTAAATATCAACACACTTGTTTCAAAAAGAGCGAGTTTAATCAATAAAAACAGCAAAAGCCGCATCTCCATCTTCAAACTCGCAAAAGCATCAGCCGCCGATTTAATTAGCGACTGTGTTTTTTCACATATAATAAGTGATGCGCCGCAAATGTTTTTATTGAATTTTATTACCTGATGTCAAAAAAACAGAAAGCGAACATTAAATAAAGCGATGAAATAATTACGAATCCATAACTTTAAAGAAAGTAAAATTCGTCTGCATCGATTCGAATAATGTAAACTAAATCTACAACGAGCAGTTATTGTTTTCACGATGAATCGAATTTAAAGGAAACACATCCAAAATCTCTCTGAAAAGGTTTACCATCCACATAAGGGTCCGACCACACATGTGGGATGACCTCATAGCAAATATGAAAAGGAAATCCGTCATCAAATAATGTCTTAGTTATAGAAACTCTTGCGAGCAACTAGGATTTGAATGCCTAACGGAACCACACCAAAGCGAAAGCCTTAACCATTCGGCTACTAATATTTGTTTTCTTCAATAAACTAATAAAGATTAAAGCTCATGATTTTTGCAAGTGTTTGAACAATTACTTGGCCATACCTAACTGTCCATTTGCATTAATGGTTACATGAAGATGCACATGTATTTTTTATTTATGTTTTATTTAGAGGCTCTTTTAAAAGGATTATTTCTGAATAAAATAAGTTGAATAATTAAAGTAATTATTGCACAACTTGAATGTGGGTAAAAATGCACTACCAGTTCTTATTTCTGAAAGATGCAGATATTTTTTCTTCAGTTAGTGGGCTTATAACTAAATTACAAGACAACAAATGCGTTGTTCTCACAAAGCAGTTTTAATATTTTTTCGAGTTCACATGACAAAAAAAAGTATTTCATAGTCTATGTGAACAAATGACCTCATAAATATATATCTTGAACGACTTCGACAAATAAGATAAAAATTAAATCATCGATATTGCCCTACTAGTCAAACAATATCAAGATTCATTCGTCCATCCTGATTTGCCGGCCATTTAGTAAAGTGAAAATTGAAACGAACTGAAAAGTTGGTCAACATCTCAGGAAACACTGAAGACGAGGAAAGTGACACTGGAATATTTCATAATAATCACGCCTGCAATGTCTATGGAAAACAAGTGAAAAAGACCATTTGTATTTTGAAAAAATTCTAAAATTTCCTGAAAAATAAAAATATTTTCAGATATTTATTCGTTAGAGTTATTGGTGAGGAAAAAAACACGAAACGAGTCTCTCAGGTGACTGTTATTATTAAAAATGAGATGCTCAGAAATTGTGACAGTTTCTTGAACATTCCGGAACATCCGCTTGTGAACTTTCCTCTGATTGGAGCTGTAATAAAATAAATTAACAAGAATAAATTAACATGAAAGATTAAGTAAACATCATAAAAATCCTTCATGAGTAAGATTAGTAAGCCAATGAACACATTTAGCAATTCTGTTTCTTATAATCTTCCCTCTTAATTGAATTTATTCTTACTACCGATTACAATTATTCTGGTGATAAAATTAGGATTATTTATTACTCATTACCGTAAATGTTTCTCTCGAAATTCAATGTGATCTCTTCGTTTTTGAAATAACTCTTCACGTGCTGTGGGTATTGAGACAGACTTGATGAATATTGGGATGGTACAGGAAATGGAGATGACTTGGAAAGGTGGAGTCGTGATGGAGAGTTGTGCAAGATTTTGTTCCTAACCATGCCCGTGGTCCTCCTGTCTTCTGGATATTCTGGAATGCATGCCACTTGTTCATAATAATTAATCATTCTTTCTCGTCGACATTGTCCGCGCTCGTATTTTGGATACAAATAAAAATTATTTATTTGCTTTTTAATTAAAAACAGTTGTTTTGAAATGTCGTTCATTTGAGATGAGAAGACTGAAAATGAAATAGTTTCTTATTACCAGCATTTGATAAGATTACACTTAGAATCATTTATAATCAACGATTCACAACAACCACGAATAGCCCTGGTACCGTAGAGAAGCATAGAGCCGTTGTGAAAGCCCAAACTGTTTGAAGCAACACAATGATAGACTCCATAATCCTCTCTCGTTAAGTCTCTGATGCGAAGACTAAGAACCACTTTATGGTCGCCTTCCTCATACGGCTCCACTATGCATCTTCCTGCTCCGGAAATTTTGTTTCCATCCTTCTCCCAGTGGATGGTGGCATGAGGAAGGGCCGTGGCTGTGCAGTCCAGAATGGTCTCCTTGCCCAAGGACTGGCCCAATCTTGTCGTTGGAATGTGAACTGTTGGAGCAACTGAAAGCAAAAATGGTGCCTCGGTGTTTTTAAGGGTGACTGAGTAATAATAAGTATTTAATAATCATTGATTTAACTTTTTAAGGTAAAATAACTTTGAGTTTTATTGGGTTAATACTTTATCATGTAACTAATTATCTAAACTCATTAGATTAAGCTGTTGTTTTTTAGCATTACCTTTAGAAATTCAAAAATTCGATATTTATAATTTCTTCATAATCGGCTTATGTAGGGAGCAATCAACGCAAAATTAACAAACTAAATACTTTTTATAAAACAGATACAAATGCAAATGTGTCACACGTTATTAAATAAACGAGTTCTTAAGCTTAAGTTCTTATATATATAATATAACTATATATAACTATATATATATACTATATATAGTTATATATAGTATATTATTAGTTATATATATATATATATATATATTTGTCTTATATATATAATAAATGTATGTATATACATGACTCTCTGACTATTATCACCTTTTCAATAGCAACAAATTCGATCAGGCAAAGAATTGATTGATTTGCTTAAACAATCAAGAAAATGCAATAAAAATTCAATCCACACAATCGTCCGACGTGATACATCACCGGCCGGACGAGTACATCTGAAACGGACATATTAAGTTAAATTTCAATCGAATTAGAAGAAGGCCTTCCATTCGACGGACGAAATCCAATTGTGGAGCGATCAATATCACTTCCAATTGTTCTAACGGATGAAGCTCACAGTGAACGGTTAATTTAATTCTCTTCGAGACTGGGGGTGGTACGCCATTGTAGGCCACGCATTCGTATTCAGCGTCGCACTGTTTGGTAACATTCCTTATCATCAGCACTTCCCCCGTGTTCGCCATTCCTGAAACAATCAACAACATCATCATCGTCTTCGTTATCGTTTACCATCACTTCATTATTGTTCTTATTCTAAAAACTAACTTGGCAAGCTTATTGACTTGCTTCATCATTTCTATCATCATCATCACCATCATCATCATCATCATCACCATCATCACCATCATCACCATCATCAATATAACTAGGGTTGCCAGTGTTGGGTTTTTAAGCCAAGATCTTGGCTTTTTTGTTTTACAAAATTTGGACCAAATCTGGATGTCTAGGTGTTATGTTTGGAAATCTGGGTAATTTTTGAAAAAATAATTTTTTAGGGCAAAAATAATATTCTATAAGGTTCTTTGGTTTATCTCCTCATTAAAGATCCTTCATCACTACCGGCTTCCTTCTTTTCCGCCATCTTTGAACGCGCTTACTATATTGAACTTTGATTTTTGAACAATGGACGGTGAAGTAGTTGCTACAGTTACTAGCAGTGTTGATCCACCCCCCCTAAGAAAGCTAAGATGTGGTACGATCAGATATTTAATGAAGATTGGTTGACAGTGATCAAACTAGAGGATTGGATGCAGGCAGATCCCAACAATCGCCTTGGAGTGAAATGTAAAGTTTGTTCGTGTTTATTGAATAACACTAATAAATCAGGTTTGATGGCTCACAAGCAGATGCAGAAACATGTTAAAAACCTGAAGGCCCGAGGTAGAGCTTTGGATATTGGCTAGTTTTATATAACTTCTAACAAGCTTTTAATTCAAGACAACTCAAGTTGAGCTAGTGTTGACAGCTTTCATGTCTGAATACAGTACATAGACAGAATTTTTTCGCAGGTGAAGATGGTCAAACCTGGCTAACAAACTCTTGTTTGGAACGGTGAGCTCTCACTTAATAGCCAAACAAGCAATTGCCAGTGATGGATGTTGTTCCAAGTTTATTCATGGCAAGAGTTTGGTTGATGATGTGACACAAGGACGTTGTTGGCAGAGATACGACAACAATAGGAAACGTAACATACAAGATTCAAATTAAATTTTGCTAATTGTGATTAGATTTCCGACACTGATTCTGTAGAATTTTTGTATTAAAACGAAATTATGTTATTTATGACTTATTTCATTAATAATATGATCTTTATTAAAGTGGGAACCTATGGCTATGTATAAAAACATGAATAGTAATTTAAAAATGTTAATAATTAAAATTTGGTTTAATATGATCTGGGCTTTTTTTGTTTTGATTTTTTTTGTCGGACGATCTGGGTTTTTTTTCAAAAATCTCACTGGCAAACCTGAATATAACCTCTGCGAGACCCATCATACTTATAATTGAATATATATATATATATATATATAGATAAATGTACATTTCTTGTAAATAAATAATTAATTACAAGACCTACTAATTAGTTAATAAACTAAATAATTAATTACAAGACTTACTAATCTTCTCTTCCTCTCTGGCAAACCTCGTCCATTTGTACCACGTGACATCGGGGAAGGGAACACCAGTAACGTTGCAAACAAGGACTGCTGTTTCTCCTTCCTGCGCTGTGAGATCGCTCGTTGAAAACTCGTGGTTGATTGAGGCGGGAACTGAGGAGGGCGAGTTTTTCATTTTATGAGAAATTATTTCGAATTTATTTTCAACTGAACTTCTCATATTTTTATGAACAATGATTAATTGATTAATGACATAATGGTTGCTTTAGAGAAATAAAATTAATTGGAATATAAAATATTGCTCATGAATCCGGATCTAATTCAAAAAGTGAAAAATTCATTAACAAATTCGTAATCAACTAGTCATCCTATCAAACAGAAGCACTAGCTGAACGAATGTGAAATAAATTTTTAAAATTTTTAAAGTTTTAAAAGTTTTGCTTCGTCTAAAAAAAGTCCCGCAGACCACCTGAGCCTGTCGTGATACTCGCAAGTGCTAGGATCAAAAATATCTCCGATTTTATTAAAATATTTTCCAATATTTTAACATTAAAGAATTAAACTGAAGAATTGTAAATATTTTGTTGATGGTTATGGAAGAACAAATTAAAAGACAAAACATCTTTAAAATTGCTTGATCAAGTTTTCTATAATTTGAAATGCTGCAATAAAATTATTTCAAAAATATATATAATATGCAATAATAATATAAAGTCATTCTACAAACTATGGCCAGAAATATTTAATTAATGGCTAAAATAAATATAAAATTTAAAATTTCTACGTCAAACTTAGAATTGCTTGACATTTTCTAAAAAATAATTAAGCGAAATTATGATTGAAAATAAATTAATTTTAAGCATCAGACGACATAAAATGAATTCAATTATTTCTGTTTACTGATCCACCTTAGAGTTAATATTGTTATTATCATTATTACTATAATTATTATTTCATATTATTTATTTTTATTACTTGACAATAGCTACTATAAACAAACATTTGCAAGATCCTTACATAAATAAGAAAATATAATTAAATTAAATTACAATAAATTTAGATAAAATATAATTGAAACATAAAATCATTT
Organism: Whitmania pigra; assembly: GCA_021613335.1. Taxonomy (NCBI): domain Eukaryota; kingdom Metazoa; phylum Annelida; class Clitellata; order Hirudinida; family Haemopidae; genus Whitmania; species Whitmania pigra. The sequence goes on along the minus strand of JAJTWR010000281.1, from coordinate 758,830 downwards.
CAAGCACATAAAGTAAAGAATATTCCTAAACTTATTTTTTTTATCATATTGTCAAATATTTATATTAATTTAAATCAACCCAAACATCGCATTATAAATATACAATCTTATATTTATTATTCAAAATTGTAATTATAATTAAATTGTCTTAATTTCATTATTTCACATTTAAATTAAACTTTTATTAACAGCAAACATCTCGTAGAATAATTTAAAGCATCTCCTGCTTCCAGCATATTAAGCCAACATAAAGCTTAGAAAATATTTTGAATCATAAAAAAGTTATTTGACGTTATAAAAGGAATGAAGTAATAATGTGATGCATTCTAGATGTCACGAATGAATGAATAATAATAAAAAGTAATTTAATAATATTTTTTAAAAGATACAAATTATTTAAGATTAATTAAATATATAATTAAACATTAAAAGAAAATAAATTATACGGTGAATCTCTAAATTTGGCATCATTTCAACATCCATCCCGTATTTAGGGGAGGCTACGGTTTAAACCCCTCTCGAAATGTTAAAAAAGATTTTAATTGTAAATTTTAATGATTTATATAACATCATAAGATCACAAAATCTTAAAATCATCTCTACTTATTATTATTATTATCATTTGATTTTTATTTTGAAAATATCAAAGTAAACCACCCTGAAATCATTTTCTGGCTACGGGCCTGTCGTCATCTAATAACTTAGGTGCTAATCAATAACAATTGCTATTTGTGTTAATCAATAATAATTGCTATTGTTTATTTATTAATGCATTTTTTCAAACATTAATAATTATCAATGCATTAATTAAATCTTAATTGCAACATGAATATCTACACATTCATAATATTATAATATCTGATTATAATACTTCACCAAACATTTACTTCCATCTCAAATTATATCAAATTTCAATGGAAAATAATAATTTATTTTATTTACATTTTCTTACTTTTTAAGAAGACAAAAAAATCACCCTTGACATGCAGAGAGACAAGTTTGCTCTTGACTGGAAAGGTGTTGATGGTGCACCTGTATTCACCCCTGTCCAGGTAAGTAATGTCTCGGATCTGAAGATTCCATTCTCTCACGCTTGGTTGGATGACACTGAACCTTACGTCGTCAACTACCCTCCTGTTTTCCAGGGTCAAGGGCACCAGCCCCGGGTCAACCCATGCGGTCTAATAAGTTTAATATAAATTAATATCAACTTTTGCATCAATCAATAGCTATAAATAATAACTGATAACATTAATAGCATATTATTTTTCTAAATAACTTATTTTTCTACATTATATAACAAGACATTTTAAGATCAAAAATAATCTCAAGGTCTGTATTTATATTTCATATTTTTTATTAAAATTGTTTAAACAGATCAAATTATTGCATTATGTTAATTACAAGATAACTTATTTATAATTTAAATGTCCAAATATCTGATGTTGACCTTATGACCTTTAATGCCCTCGACTGAGCAGGGCAAGACCGCCGTTTGACCTGCAACCACTGTGACGTTGACGATTGGTACATCGAAGTTTGGCTCAGCCCCTACAACTATTATCATAACCTTCATAACAATCGACTAATAATTATAATTATATAATTAAATATAATTTTACAATTTTACATATATTTTTAGATTTCTAAGCATTATCAATACTTTATTGTAATTGTAATTGCTAATTTGTGTGCTTTTTGTTGAATGTCGCAGGTATTATAATTATTTAGAAATAATTTTGAATACACAGAATAAGGGACATGCAATGTTGGCCAGTGTGTAAGTGTGAAAACGTATTTTTAAAATGCGAACTAAACATTAATACATTAATAAGTAAAAATTACCCAAGTTTCCAAACAAGAAATTATGACTAAATAAGAAATTATAATGAAATAAGAAGTTATGAATAAATAAGAAATTATAATTAAATAATAAATTATGATTAAATAAATAATTTATTTCAATCCAAACAAATACCAGCCTCGACATCTTAACTCACCGGAATGAACGCAAATGTTCCAAAATTCGTCTCTTTGGACCTAAAACTGACATTATAACGTGATTACGGTTTGTGCCAAAAAAAAAATTATTTCGTGGAAACGGAAACTAAAAAACAAAAAACTAGGCGCTAGATAAATTGCCAGGAAATACCAGTTTGTTAAATATCATTGGTAAGCGATGCTGAATATATTCGTCTGATAATGCGAACGAAACTTTCGTCATTAATGGAAACTTTTGTGTTTCCGAAAGAAAACTTATGTACTTGGAGAATTATTATTATTATTATTATTATTATTATTATTATTATTATATTATTATTATTATTATTATTATTATTATTATTATTATTATTATTAATTATTATTATTATTATTATTATTATTATTTATATAATTATTATTATTATTATTATTATTATTATTATTATTATTATTATTATTATTATTTATTATTATATTATTTATTATTATTATTATTATTATTATTATTATTGTTATTATTAATTATTATTATTATTATTATTATTATTATTATTATTTTTATTAATTCAACACAACCGCAACGGTCGGAAAGTCAATGACGCCAGGTCTCAACAAGAGTCCACAGGCAACAAAACTAGCATGCATGTCATCTTAAATCCTAAAAATAAAGTCGAAACAAAACAAAACAAAAATTCTGTCGTTCTTGTTTAACTGAAATGTCATCCCAGAATCTTTCTGAGTATATGGGCAGTTCCATTCAATGCAATCTTTTGTATTTCATATTGGTTCGGCCTTCCTGGGATCTGCTCCAGCTCTTTCCTGTAGTTTTCTGGAATTGTTCCTAATGCTCCCACGATGACTGGTATTGTTTTGACTTCAACTTTCCACATTCTACTGACTTCAATTTGTAAATCTTTATATTTAAGAATTTTTTCATTTAATTTTTTTATAACATTTTGGTCGTCAGGTATGGAAATTTCAATCAACAGGCAACAATTTTCCTTTCTATCCAAAAATATGATGTCCGGTCTGTTAGCAAGTACTGTTCTGTCCGTTAGTACACCTTGGTCCCACATAAGAGTGACGTCATCGATACTCACCACAGGATCAGGCTTATGTAAATAATATTTCTCAACTACTGGGACATCGAAACTTTTACATATTTTCCAATGGATGTACGCAGCAACTTTATTGTGTCTTTCAGTATATTCTGTTGGAGCAAGCATCTGGCATCCTGCAATTACGTGTCCTATGTGTTCCTCTGCTCTGTGGCACAATCTGCACAAGCTGCTCACATCTTGCTTCAATATGTGTTTTTGGTAATATCTTGTTTTCAAGGCCTGATCCTGCGCCGCTATGATTAAACTCTCAGTCTCCCCTTTCAATCCACTACGGTTGAGCCATGAAACTGTCAGTTCTTTACTAATTCCTATCTTTTCCACATTCCTCAGAAACTGTCCGTGCAGGGGTTTTCTTTTTATTTCTTCCAACTTTTCTACTTGCATCCTTTTTGTTAATTCATCGGTCATTTTCATTCCAACGTTCTTCTTCAGCGCGTATTTATTTTGAATTTTGCTTGATTCTTTCAAGATTGAGTATTTTTTCTTGAGACTGTCGTTCAGTTTTACTATTTGGATTAACCCACTGTTTTGTGATTCGATATATTCTGACAGACCCAATATAGCCTGTTGATATACTGACCAAATCTCAAGTAACCCTCTACCACCATTCTTTCTTTTAATGTACAACCTCTGCACATCACCTCTCGGGTGGTGCATTCCATTTATTGTTAGAATCTTTCTTGTCTTTCTGTCAATTTTATCTATTTCTGATTTTAACCATTCGATTATTCCGAAGCCGTAAGTGAGAACTGGCACTGCCAAACTGTTAATGGCCATGATTTTGTTCCTTGCGTTGAGTTCGGTTGCCAATATTTTCCTTATTCGTCGGTAATATTCTTTTTTTACAATTTCTTTCATGACTTTGTTGTTTACACCACCTTTCTCTTCCATGCCAAGATATTTGTAAAGTTCATCTGCATCTAGTGATCTAATTTGGAGAGAATCTTTAAGCTGAATATTTTTTCCTTGAATGATCTTTCCTTTCTTTATCGCGACTGTAGCGCATTTTTCTAATCCGAATTCCATTTGAATATCTTTGCTAAATTTTTCAACAATTCTCAAATTTGTTTTCATATGTTCTTCATTTGTAGCAAATAACTTCAAATCGTCCATATACAGCAAATGGCTTAGCTCCTGTTCGTGAATTATATAACCTTTACCATTTTTCCTCAGAGCATTGGATAATGGTATCAATGCCATGCAGAATAGTAAGGGTGACAAAGAGTCTCCTTGAAATATTCCTCGTTTGATAAGGATGATTCCAGTTTTTATGCATCCATCTCCACTCGTTAGCATCATTGTAGTTTTCCATTTAAGCATTGAGCACTCAATGAAATCTCTGATAACTTTGTTAACTTTGAATGTTTTCAGTATTTGCTTAATCAATGAGTGGGGGATGCTGTCGAACGCCTTTTTGTAGTCTATCCAAGCAACGTACAGATCTTTTTTGAATTTCTTTGCATGTTGCATCACCATCTGACTAATAAGTAACTGATCTTTGCATCCTCTACTTTTCTTTCTACATCCTTTCTGTTCTTCTGGTAGGATGTTGTTTGTATGAAGATAGGAATAAATCCTTTCCGACATCAATGATGTCAAAATTTTGTACATTACTGGTAAACATGTTATCGGCCTGTAATTCTTCGGTTGCAAAGTATCCTTTGATTTTGGCAGCAAATAAGTAATGCCTTTTGTCAGCCATTCAGGTATATTAATTGGATTTTTCATTATTTCATTATAACCAGAGATCAATTGGCCATGAAGTGACACCAATTATTATTATTATTATTATTATTATTATTATTATTATTATATTATTATTTATTATTATTATATTATTATTATTATTATTATTATTATTATTATGATTATTATTATTATTATTATTATTATTTATTATTAGTATTATTATTATTATATATTATTATTATTATTATTATTATTATTATTATTATTATTATTATTATTATTATTATTATTATTATATTATCATTATTATTATTATTATTATTATATTATTATTATTATTATTATTATTATTATTATTATTATATTATTATTATATTATTATTATTATATTATTATTATTATTATTATTATCATTATTATTATCATTATTATTATTATTATTATTATTATTATTATATTATTATATTATTATTATTATTATTATTATTATTATTATTATTATTATTATTATATTATTATTATTATTATTATTATTATTACAGTGCGGACAGAAACCTTAAGGACGTTATGGCCATTTAAAAACGATAAAGGACATCTTTATTTATTCCCAATAAACCTTGAAATTTGTCATAGTTATGCAACCAAAATGCACATTATGCAAATATTATCAATATATAAATCCAAAGAAAGTTAAAAATTGATGTGAAGTTTATAAAATTACTATTTTATAAATGGCTAGAGGGAAAACGTTGTCTGACAAGGAGAAGGGGCAGATTGAGGCCTTCAGACAAGCAAATTATTCGATCAGGGAAATTGCCAAAGAGCTCAAGCAATACAAGACAGTCATCTACAGAACTACGTAAAAGCTCCTGAGGAATATGGTGCAAAAAATGATCATGGAAGACCTAAAAAACTGACGATTCGTCAGCAGAGACTCCTGGTAAGAAAGGCTTCTTCAGGTAAATTTTCAGCAAATCAAATTAGAAATGAACTTGATTTAAGAATTTGTAAAAGTACAGTGTTAAATTATTTGAGATCTAGTGGTATTTTATTATATGAAAAAAGATTAAAGATTCCTGCTCTTAAAAACCATCACAAGTTGGCAAGAGTGGAATGGGCCAAAACCATGCTTTCTAACAGAGATGGTTGGGGCATTATTATTTTTCAGATGAGAAGAAATTTAACCTAGATGTACCTGATGGTCTTCAGTTCTATTGGCATGACCTCAGATTAGAAAAGGAAACATTTTTTAGCCGAAATCATGGAGCAGGATCGGTGATGATTTGGGGAGGAATTTCCAGTGAAGGATTGACTGAATAAGCCTTTCTGGATGGGGGACAGTCTTCTGTGGATTACATCAAAGTTTTAGAAGACCATCTGTTGCCTTTTGGGGAAGATTATTATGGAGGAAATTTTATTTTCCAGCAAGATAATGCCCCGATCCACACTTCCAAGTTGACAAAGACATTTTTCCAGAGGAGAAATTTGAAAGTTATGAGTTGGCCAGCTTGTTCCCCGGACTTAAATCCTATAGAAAATGTTTGGGGAATGTTGTCAAGATTTGTTTACAACAATGGAAGGCAGTTTCATTCAAAATCTGACCTGGAAAACACCATTAGGAGTGCCTGGAAAGAACTGGACAGAAATTTCTTTAAAACTCTTATAAAATCAATGAACAAGAGATGTTTTAAAGTTATTGAAAATAAAGGAAACATTATTTCATATTAATAAACTTTTTCCTGTTTTTTTCACAAAGTTTTTAGTCATTTTTTGATGATTTGTGTAAGTGTCTTTTATGGTTATTGGACGCCCCGAAATCACGTTTTTGGAATTTTAAAATTAATGCAATAACATATTTTGATGAAAATTTAAGAGATAATCACAACTATATAAATACATAACATATTAAAATTTCCCTACAATCAAATTTTTCTTTATCGAGTTATTACGAAATAATGGGGTGTCCTTATGGTTTCTGTCCTGACTGTATTATTATTATTATTATTTATTCACTTAGGTAATTATTGTTGTTATTATTTATTTATTTATTTATTTATTTATTCATATAATTACATGATTGTTATTATTTTTTAGAAAATAAATGTTCTTTTTTTTTTTATTTATCACTTATCTCTTTGACTGGTTAGTGTTAAATTATGTTTAATAAGTTAAAATTAAGTAACAGTAATAGATACAAATTATTTATTAAATAATAATTTTGATTACTTTTAACAATTTTACTTTATTTTTATTTTTTTATTTTATTGACTATTTATAATTTTGACATTTAATTTTTTGTTATCAAAATCGGAATCATTTAACAAATACTAAAACGAACATTTACAAAATGTATAATTAAAACAATTGCATTTTCCAGATATTTATCACCTAAGTGACCTGTTATTGGCATATGTTTTGAATTAATGTAATTAATTGAAATAATGAAACAAATGGCCATCATTTCCCGCCACCAAAAAGGGAAGCGTCATGTTTTGTTCTGAGAAACAAGTGCTCGAACAGGTGAATGAAAATGTGAATGGGCAGGTGAATGAAAATGTGAATGAACCGGTGAATGTCTGTAGGTGCATTTGTGTTTGCTTGTGTTGTTGTGCTTGTGTGCATAATTGTTGATGTTGTCATTTTACTGCTCAGTATGGAGTTTAAGTAACGTCTCATTGGTCCAGGTGCATGCACTACAGGTAAGTGTCTACCTCTTCAAAAAGCACTGGAATTGTTCAACATTAAATCCCATAATATTCCTTTATCATGCCAACCGGATTGTTATAATTGTATTTATTTAAAGCGCAAACAAATATTTTTCGATAAATATCATTTAGAAAGAGTTTAAAACAAAAAAAAATTATTTAAACCACGAAAAAAGATTTATGTGCTTTTGTCTGACGGCAATCCGTCAAAAAGTGTAGTTCCATTAGTAAATTGAATTGATGGCTTTCATTGCTTTTGTTTGCATGTCTCCAACAACAACATCAACAACATCAACAACAACAACATCAACAACATCAACAACATCAACATCATCAACATCAACATCAACAACAACAACAACAACCTGTCTTCTACCTTTAGTGCCTCCCATGCACCTGTTGCAAATCTCAAGCTCTCAAACATGGAGACACAGTGAACTATTGCGACGGGCTTTTTACGGCTACCTTGATGGTTTGATGACACAGATACAAAATATCAACGAGTTGCCGAATCTTTAGTTTAAGAAGATTTAACTTTTTAATGATATTATTTGATTGTTTAAATTTTATCGGCATATGTTTTAATGCAACAGCATTTCGATGAACTTGATTTACAATTGTCGAAAATGTCGAAAAATGTTTTTGTCTACATATTTTGTCGTTGTCGTTTGTTGTGAATATAAGTAGATATATCAAATCATTACAATTTATTTTTAAATTAAATTAAATTAATTATTTGGCATAATTCATAATTATAATAATTTATTTATTAATTACATGTTATTTTCAAGTAATTGATTGATGACAATTTTGAAGCAATGGTTTTGAAAATATGTTAATTGCACTCCAAAATACAAATATTACATTCATTTACGTTTGATATTTACCTTGAAATAATGTGAACAAATTAAAATTAAATATGGCATCAGTTGGTTGACGGGCATAAAATTGATGCAGGTAATGGAAATACCAGTTAAATAAATATGATGTAATTAAAAATAAATAAATAAAAATGAGTTTTAAAAATTGAAGTTGAAAACATTTTGGAATAAAATATGCGGCATTAATCAGATTTCCTGGATTTAACTGCTCAAGGATGCATTTCGCATTCATAATTCATGCCTGGGCATTACAATCACTCACTAGATTTAAATGGAAAATTAGACAAAACATTTTTGAAAAATTAAAAAAAAAAACTTTTAAAAGCTGTGACAAAGAGCCTTCGAGATAATTAAGTAATTAATTAATAATTATTTATAAATCATTAAATTATAATTTATTCTTGATAACCTGATTCTTCCTCGTATTCATCGTATGATTCGTTATAATCGTAGCCAGTGTCGCCCTCTGTCTGAGCTGAAAAAGATTTTTGAAAACAAACGAGCGAACAGTTTATTGGAATCAATTTACTGGAATCATCCTCCAAGCATCTCAACTCATCCACTTCATTCCAGTTCAATCAATCAATCCACTCGTATTCGTTTTGGAGGCTCACGTCTAATTTTCTGATTTTTTTTTTTGGCTTTCGAGTAATTAAAAAGTTTTTTTTGTTAAAATTTAATGAGTTTTCCCGCTAATTAAGTGAGCGTACAACTTGGTCTGAAATAATTTTCATTCCCTCATTTTCTTTCTTTTTCTTGAATTCCACATTGTTCATCTCCATTGTGGAGCATTATAATTGGATGGGATATAATTATCGTCTCGCAGACGGTGAAAATTATTATGACTCTAGTATATCATATTAAACATCAGTAATTATTTAAATTATTAAAAATAATATGAAATTGTTATTAAATATGGTTTGTGCCATATACATTATATTTATTTATATTTAAGATTTAAGTTTGAATTTAAGTTTGATTTTGTGTAATTCGAAAAATTAAAGGCGCCAAAAAACTTGTGGCACTTCAAAGGAGTCCTTAAATGACGTCTGCAATCTTTAACTGCGACTGATAAGCCAATTAAGCAAGTGATTTTGACGATTTTAACTTTACAATTATTTACTTTGTTCTATTTTTTATTCTTTTTAATTGTCTAAATTTTGCGTAAAAATATTTTTAAATTATTTAACATTTTTAAATTCTATTTTAATATTTAATTGCTAAATAATTTGTTTTTGAATTGCATTGTACAATGTGCATCATCTTAATATATCGGCCTCGTTTTATCAAGATTTTACCTCTAGGAATAAATTAATAAATCTGAATAACAATTAAAATAACAATAATAAAGAAAAATAAATTCCAGCGTCTGCCTTTAAAATGGATCGAATGATTGCGAGTTGACTCCAAATCAGAGCGGAGGTTTTTCCAGGTTGAGTTTCCCATCATAGCGGCATTAAGTTGACCTTGACACGAGTACACGGTGCCCGCGATCACACCTCATAAATATTCAACAGTCTCATGAAATTATAACCTTCCTCAGAGTGACTTTAATGACTGAATTTCAGGCATGTCCTCAGCTCGTTCTTGGAGCGAAGGCGCAAAACTTGAAAAAAAAAAAATAATCTCCAGTTCTTGCCACGCTGCATTTCAATGAAGTGCTTTCCATATTTTAAAAACATTTCGTCTATTATTTATTCCTTATAATTCACTTCGTGGAGAATTTTAAATTTTTTCCAGAAAATGAAAAATTGCAGGTCTATGGCTGGTAATTCATCTAATTCGTCATGGTTTAAGTGCCTTGCTTGTTGAGGAGTTTTGGGAAGAAAATGTTGTATTATCAGTCTATATGTTATAACTTATGTTATATTTTCATTGAAAATATTTTTTATTGCAATGCATCTCAATACTTATGTTATATTTTTATTGAAAATATTTTTTATTGCAATGCATCTCAATAATTCAACAAATTCAATGAGAATCATTCCACAATTTCAAGCAAAAAAAAGTAATTTGAAGCTAAAGAGTTGTAATTCTCAAGAAATTTTTTTATTAGTATTTTTTATTTTTTTTAATTCAATTTCTGTCTATCAGCAATTAAATAATCTCAATTTTCGATATTCTGAATCATTCTATATCTTGGTAGCTATGTAGTCATTCTTGATCTCCAATTTTTGCTGAAATAATGAAATAAAATACAAAAATTGCAGTAAAGCTTAAGAAAAACTATAGACTGCTAAGTGTGGAGCTAGCGCGAGACATATTTAGTTGTCGGGCGGCAGAGAGATGGCCGATATAATATGTCCGTGAATAATTGATGAAGCTTCATGACTTAAGATTCAGGCCTTACGAAACTAACCCCCATCTAGGCGGCTTTATGTCTTATTAAGCAATTTTTCCGAGGTCAGAAAGCCATTTGCACCGAAAGGACGCCCATTGGTATCGTTTCCATTTGTTAATTTTTCAGCCGTGCAATCCAACAGGTTGAATGTCTTTTCTTGTCCAAGAATGTAAAATTTGTTTGTTTGTTTGTTTTTAAATGTCTCACAATGCAAATGAATTGTCATTAAAATGATGATAATTTCTCTCATATTTTTTTCCGAGCAAAGGCAAGCATGGCTCATAAATTACCATCCTTGCGTCGCAAACATCTTTTCCACTCCCTCCAAAGTGGAAGATTTCTTCTTCTGTTTTTTTTCCTTCGATAGGTGGATGCTCACCTCACGTCCCTGATTTGTGGTCTTTATGACACGCTGGAACCAGGTGTTTCCGGCGAGCACGTTGTAAGTTCGACTTAATGATGCTTCTTTATCCACCCTCTTGTCCTTCTCTCTCCTGCTTCTTCTCATTGTCGGTTCGTCTTTCCATTCAGCTGTGTTTTACTGCTCACAATCTCGACAAAAAGTCATTTTTTAGCCTCATTTTCGTCGAATAAAAAAAAAATTAATAAAGACGAATTTTTGAAAATCCTTCGATTGTAAATTGCAGGATACAATTTTGGTCTTGTCACTCCACTTCACTCCGACCAAAATGCTTTAGAAGTGGTCAAATGGACTGTTTTGTTCGTGTCGAAGAGGAAATTGAAATATATCTTATGCATCGGTTATCTCAATCATTCATTCATTTTAAGAGTTCCACAGATCCTCCCAAAAAAAATACTTGATATGTCAGAGGAATTCCTTGGCTGGTTTGTGGGTTCTCATGTTTGGAATTGGTTGAAATTGGTTGAATCATTGACAAAGAAAGGTTGAAATTGGTTGAAATGGGATGAATAACTGACAGACAAACATGAAATGTGGACTTGCATTTAGAGTGTAATGTGATGCTTTTAGCGAGGAAGATGTCCTTAATATTTATTCGAAAAAAAATATAATATATTTATCTTTCAGATTGATCTTACAATGCATAAATCTCTCTTTCACCTTTCTCTATCCTTTTTGTTTGTATTACTTCTGTCAATCGTTGCATCGATGTTTCTATCGATTTATTGTATGCTTAATGTTTGTTTACGCTCGCAAACATGTATGTATGCTTAAGTGACATAAACGAGCAGATATTGAAAATTTAGCTTACAACTCATTGATTGTTGATGATAAAGCTGCACGTACGAGATGATGATGATGATGATGATGATGATGATAAACTCAATCATCACATCATATGATGATAATAAACTCCATCATCATCATCATTCTACTTCTGCGGTTGAATTCCTTGTAACGCCAACAGTCAGTTGAATCCTTGTTTACAACCTATTATCATCTTAATTGATAAAAAAAATGATAATACTTGATGATTGTTCTACTATTAGCAATTTATTGAACGTCTTAGTCACCTTATCAACAACATCATCATCATCATCATCAATCATCATCATCATCATCAATCATCATCATCATCATCATCATCATCATCATCATCATCAATCATCATCATCATCATCATCATCATCATCATCATCACCAGCATCATCAAACGTCACGGCCATCATTAGCGACAAGTTCAAAAGCAATACGGATGAGCGCTTTGCAAAGAGCAAATGTTCAACCAACCGTGGAGTACCGTAGCTGAGTACGTCAGCAAGAGAATGAAGACGACGAGGTGATGAGCAACACGTTGCAGGTGGGAACAAACAGGTGCTCGAAACGTCGGTAACGACTTTACAGACGACGACGATGATGTTGATGATGATGTTGATGATGATGTTGATGGCGATGTTGATGACGATGTTGATGGCGTTGATGGTGATGATGATGATGATTGTGATGATGATGATACGAGTGACCGAAACATTTCGTTCGTAATCATCTCGACTGATTCCTGATCGTTTCCACTCAACAAGAAATGTCTGATTAAACTAATTTCAAACAGAAAGCCTCCCTCGAACAAAGAGGAAGAAGACAACGACGACGAACAATGACGATAATGAAAGTGATGATGATGATGAAATTGATGGCGATGACGGCGGTGTTGGTAATGATTACGATGATGATGATGATGATCGCGATGAAATTCCTCAGATACGGTCCGAAACCTTTCCTCTCAGGTGTGTAGTCTACCCAGGTGAACATCCACCTCGATTGCTTCATCCATAGGACCCATCCAACTTGGAAAATGAGAAACTCAAACAACTTCATCAGCTCGATGCGTTGGCGCCTTTTAACGGGGATGGAATGGCGTTTACGCGTGCGCTAGATGTCGCTAGCAATCTCAAGTAAATATTTGATGATTACTTTGTAAAATGTAACTTCAGCATCTGCTAATAAGTGATAAATGTAAATATAAAAAACAACTAAATTATTTGATCAGTAACATTGGTTATTATTATTATTATTATTAAAAATTATTAATTATTAATGAGTTATTGTTGTATTTTATTACGAATTTATAAATAGAATAATTGCCATGTTGACTTTATTGTTGAACTAAACAGACTGCTTAGAAGAAGTTCTTCATTTTTTACTCTTTGAACATTCAATAAAAAATTATCAAAGACAAAGAATATTACATTAATACAGATTAATATAACACTAGAAATAATATTTTTAATAATTATTATTATCATTGAATATTGTTCTGCAAACAGTAACAATCTTTACAACGTACTGCAAATAAATAAATATTGATGACGTAAATATAAATATTAGTCGGCAAACGAATATGAGCAACATTATTACAATAAAAAGATAAATAAATAAAATGAAAATCTTAAGCAACAATACTAAAATTATTATTATAAATATATCATTATCATTATTATTACAAACAATTAATAAATAAAAATTATTATTATAAAAATATAATTATGATTATTATTACAAATAAATAATAAATAATAATTTCACATGAAGAATGGCAGACTTAAGCGGTGGATGTTTATAATTGAGACGAATGCTGCTGGAAAAAGTGTGAATGCTGCTAATTCATCTTCTCAACAATGACTGCCATCTTTAATCTTTCATACTATTTAATTTATTTATTTATTTACGTAATTAATTTATTCAGTAATTGAATTATTTTATGTTTTATTTTATTTATTTCACGTTTATGCTTCTAGTAAACTCGATTAGCTGATTAAATATTATGTGCACCCGGAGCATTTAAGAGTCGTGAAAAATGTGAATTTTTAATTATTTAATTGTTATTTAAATAATAAATGCAAATTATAAAATGTGAATTTATAAATTAATTAAATTAATTAAATATTTACTTCTAAAATAATGAATGTAATTTATAAAATTTACTTCTAACAAATATTTCCTGGCTCACAAGATTTTGTTTATCTTCGTTAAATTAAATATTATCCAGCTTGAGCAAAAAATTTTATTTTAAATAAAAATTACATATTTTTAATTTTAATTGTTTAATTATTAGAAAGTTATTTATAGATTATTAATAAATGTACATCAAACTGGAAGAAAACATTTAATTTTGATAATTAATTGATCTAAATACTATCAATAAAATCCATAAAATATATAATGCCGCACAATACAAGCATGAAAATTAAACATCCGTCATAATTTTTAGAAATTATTTGAAGCTCTGAATTCCAACAAAGACTCGAATAAGATGGATTGAAATTCTCGAGTTTAGTGACGATAGAAATTGTTCACACTTGCGATCCAATTCTCAACGATTGCAACAGGCGTTATTTTTTAAATTTATTTTAATTCACTATTTTGCCTATTTTTATTTCTTTTATTTAAAATTTCTAATTTTTCAGAATTTCAATTTTTTCCAATCAATCTTTTTAATGAAGTTTCCTTCTAATTTCATTGAAAGCTTGCTTTTCTAAAGAGAGATCGAAATGGACTCTGATGAATTGACTGCAAACAATTAACCTGGTGGCGATGATGATGATGGCGGCGGCGACGACGACGACGACGACGATGATGATGATGATGATGATGATGATGATGATGATGATGATGATGATGATGATGATGATGAGGAGGAGGAGGAGGAGGAGGAGGAGGAGGAGGAAGAGAAGGAGGAGAAAGAGGAAGACAATGATTATAATTATAAATATTAATAATAATAATATTATTAGAATTTAAGACCATATGTTCTTTCTATATCATATTAACCAACTAGTCATTCAATCTAATTAAACAATAATTAAATACTAATTAATTACAATTAACAAGTAAGGTGTATTTGCAAAGAAAATATTTTTATAAACTTATTTTTTTTTAACCAGAATAAAAGCAGTCGTCAGCATCCAGTATCCATCGTATGGTAGCAACGTACGAATTAAAACAGATGGAAATCGTTCCTATGGAAACGCTCCAAGATGGAGATTATTGCCTCCATGTCTTGAACTGGATCATTGTGGATAATCCAGGAGCTGGAACCAATTACGTGAGGCTGCTTTTCCAATCAGTTTCACTACGATCCGTGACCAATTGCTGTCCTTTTTTAGACATCCAATGCATTATTACATACGTACATTCCACTCTGCATAAGAATTTCTTGTCTCGTATTGTTTTAATATTTATCGGTAGATATTTAAAACTATGTATTTTACAATTTGGAAATGATTAATAGTTTATTTTACTATTTTTACATTTATTTATTGACTCATAAAAGTATTCCATTTCACACTGGAATTTTTATTCTAAAATTTTCTCAAAAGTTATTGTAATTATTTAAACATTTTAATGACAAGAACATTTTCAAGTTAAGTCTTATCTTTATCTACCTCGTTTGGTTGCATGACAGATGTTCACGTGATCATTCTGAAATCAACTCACGAAACATAAGACAAATCAATCTTTCTTTCAATCAATCAACCAGCCAACCGTTCAATCATTTATCGACCAATTATTTATTTTAAAATAATTCCATTCACCAATCGACTAATTAATCAATCATGTTATGAATCAACATACAGAATAACCGCAATCAATAAATGTTTTATGGCCTTTACGTTTAAGAATTAAATCATTTTCTATCATCGACTTTCATCTGCTTGACGTTCAGTTACAAAGATACTTTAAAATAATAAATAATAATATTAATAATAATAATATAATAATATAATAATAATAATAATAATAATAATAATAATAATATAATAATAATAATAATAATAATAATAATAATAATAATAATAATAATATTAATAATGATAATAATAATAATATATAATAATAATAATAATAATAATAATAATAATAATAATAATAATAATAATAATAATAATAATAATAACAGCTTTAATAATGTTTATATAAATATCCAGGTTAAAAAGACAAAGACAAGAGGTAAAAAGTAATTGGACCTGGAATTGATATGGAAATGGAAGAAGTTCAAACAGAGACGGAATGGTCAAGCATGTCATTGTATTCCTCACTCCATGCAATCCAGGTATCTTGTGTCAATATTGATGCATCTCTGACGTCGATATTACCACGAGAACAGTCAGTAGTAATAGTTGTAGTTGTCCTCCATTGGCTATCATTATCATCAACGCTATTGTGTTTCTAAATAAGTTATGAGCATATTATTTAAATTGCTAATTATGGACTCATTCTTCCATTTGTTGATTTTTGTTGGATATTAATTTATAAATTATTCTTAGAAGTGGCTTGTGGACCCAGTTCTGCTTGAGAATTAGATACTACACAAATAGCTTAATTAATTATTGTATATATATATTTATATTAATGCAATGTATAATAATGTTGTAGAAGCAGTTACCATCTTATTTTGATCATTTTCTTTCTAAACCTAATGGTAAATGACAATAGAAGTACTATTCACCGATTGCTACTTTACCCTCAATTATACAAATCCAAATGACAGAAAAAATGATTTATTAATTACGCAGATTTATATTTAACTGAGTATTGTAATGTTATTTTAATAATAATTAATTATTAATGATAACATAATTCCTTTGTCCATGCATCAAACAATTATCAACAACAAAACAAACAAAAAACAAAAAAATAAATGTAAGAAATTAAGAATTAAATAAATAAATTATCAAAGAAAAGAAGGAAATAAAGGAATAAAAAAGATTTCTCTTTCCAGTTTTGAATCTTCATCAACTTAAGTCGATCAAAGAATCTGTTCGTCAATGTTCGCGAGCAGTTCACGAACCGCAGACGAACATGACGAACGATTGTTCTCCATCACAGAATCGAGTCACGTGTTTGCACTAATGCCGCTCGGTCATCCTTTCGTGAACACATCGACTTTCATCTGCTTGAGATCATGACAACTGTAACAACAACGCTAATGTGCCACCCGGCATCAACAACAACAACAACAACAACAACAACAGCAGCAGCATGATGTGCCACTGTGTCAACGACAACAACAACATTAATATCTTGTACTTTATCATCATCGACGTGCAACTAAAATAATTACTATTAATAATAATAATAATAATAATAATTAATAATAATAACAACATCAACAGAATCAACAACACTTTGAAACTATTAATGCATCAACACATTTAGTATCCCGTTGTGTCTTGTTTTATATTTGTTTGCATATTATTTATATTTATCCTCATACTCTAATTTATTTATTTGAAACTACGATGACTGACTGCAATAGCAAACAACTACAAACTTTGAACCCACAACGCACAACAACACAA
This sequence comes from Whitmania pigra, assembly GCA_021613335.1. Lineage (NCBI taxonomy): Eukaryota > Metazoa > Annelida > Clitellata > Hirudinida > Haemopidae > Whitmania > Whitmania pigra. The sequence goes on along the minus strand of JAJTWR010000281.1, from coordinate 741,330 downwards.
CAACAACAACACAACAACAACAACAGCAGCAGCATGATGTGCCACTGTGTCAACGACAACAACAACATTAATATCTTGTACTTTATCATCATCGACGTGCAACTAAAATAATTACTATTAATAATAATAATAATAATAATAATAATTAATAATAATAACAACATCAACAGAATCAACAACACTTTGAAACTATTAATGCATCAACACATTTAGTATCCCGTTGTGTCTTGTTTTATATTTGTTTGCATATTATTTATATTTATCCTCATACTCTAATTTATTTATTTGAAACTACGATGACTGACTGCAATAGCAAACAACTACAAACTTTGAACCCACAACGCACAACAACACAACAACAACAACAACAACAGCAACAACAACAACGTCTGAATGGAGTTCATCAGCGGTGAGAATCACTGTTCTCGAAATCATTGAGTTCAGTGGAAGCCTTCAATTTCATATCAGTTCGAATATCAGGACTATTTAAGGACGCATTTTGATGATTTTACGTTCGAATTTTATTTTATGGCTGATAATAATTTGCAAATGATAAATTATTATGCCTAGCAAGATTTACGACGCATTAAAGAATTTAAAATTTAGTCCCAATAGAAATTAACCGGAAAATGATGAATTAAATTAATAAATTGTCCGAGCAAATATTAGTGATACATTTACGATTACATAATTAATACTAAGAAAAGTTTCAGCTAGAACAATAATATCATATTTGATCACGTAATGACAATGACATCGTATAACTATTAATAATATTAAACTCTATTAACTGATAAACCAAACAACAGGAGATGATTTCGATTAATTTGATGACAAAACTAATAGGTCAGAAAAGATCCTCCATGCTATTTATTATCGCCCAGCCTTCCCAGGCGTCCAACGACGGTCTCGTCTGCCTGGAATTCCCGCGGGAAGAAAGAAAAATAATGTTCGCCAATCAATTTCTGGTCATTATCGAGATGGATCTCACTAGGCCGGTTGCTTTTGTTTGTCAATCACAACCAATAACTTGATTGGACCAAACCGTCATCACGGTGATTATGGACTGGTTTAAAATTTATTCGTCTCTAAAAATTAATTTTATTACGTGTATTATTCTATTAATCTATATTTAGGTACTTGTTGTAAAAATATATCGTAATAATCATAATTCATGCATTCTAAGCTATTTTTCGCATACAATATGATAATATAACATTGCAATTATTGCGATGTATTTAATAAATGTAATTGGCCAACAATTTAATCAACAAATAACGAAATATTTGAAAATAAATTCCTAATAATGGACCACGATTTGCCTTAATTATTCATGCGGAAGTCGCTTTAATGAAGTGTGACCGATATATCAATCATTACAATTTTAAAACAGCATATGCTTGCCTACTTATCAAATCGTGATAAATGATACATTTTATAAGAATAACCTAAATTTATCGCTAATTGCGATATAATACCGAAGATTTGATAGTAAATTAAAAGTAGATTTGTTATGGAAGGAATAATGGTTCCATGGTTATCGTGATGACAGCAATAAGACGTGGCTCGCAATAAAAACAAATTTACCTTTAAGAATTAAATTCTATTGTCATGGTTATTTGCAAAAATTGACTTTTAAATGAAGAATCTATGATCATAAATGGCCTAAAATTCATTACAATCTGCTGCAGTTCTAGCCGCCATTATTTTGTTTCATGACTCATTTTAGATATCCACCATTCCAGTTAGATCTTGAATGTCCAGCACCTTCGCAATAATCTCGCATTTATTTAAAAATGTTATGTCGAGAAAAAAAATGTAATTTTTTTAATTAAATTTAATAATAAATTATTTAATAAATTTCACCGGCCATGTTTGTAAAATTAATTTAGGATTTGCATCCAAATTTTGATCTAATGCATGGCAAGGTTTTTTTAATGATCGCTAGGGTGAAAAACACCTGGCGAACGACTTTGATCTTCTTGTGAACACCTGGCGAATGTAATTAAAATTTTATGCAAGACTTTATCGAGGATATTAAAACGTGTAAATATTTTTTTTTAATCACATCAAACCATTCTCAGAATTTAAAAATAATGTTTTGATGAACAAAAAAAATATGAAAATTACTTCCAGTCGATATTCTCCTCATTGAACAACAAGTTTCTTGAAAACAAAATGATTTTGAATGTATTAAAAAATAAAAAGTTGCCACCTTTTGTCGCTTAAAAGCGTTGCTTAAGAAAAAAAATATGCTAGAAAGACGTTATCAAAGAATGTAGAGAAAGAAAGCAGAAAGAAAGGCGAAAAGACCTCCCATGGGTAGAATTAGGTAATCACTTTCCTTTTTGGCCTCGAGGGATGTTTATTAATTTACGCGAAAAATATTCACCGTCGTTAAGTTGATGATTAGTGGAGCGTCATTTCTTTAGCCTATCATGAGGAGTTGTGTAATAAAATGGCGATGGTAATAATGATGATGTTCAGTCATGGTAATGATAAGGATAATGATAATAATAGAAATAATAGTAATAATAATAATAATATTAATAATTAAAGATTATGAAAAGGTTAATATTCTTTTTACATTTATTTGAGAGAGTCTGTTAAAGAATATCGTAACATATATAATTTTTTACTGAAAATCAAATTATTTTAACATTTAACTTGAAGAATGTTCAATTTAATTGGCTTAAGAGCACTTACAATCAAATTTAGAAACACAAATACACAAAAAAAGAAGAAAAGAGAAGACATATTTAAATTAATTTTAAAATTAAAATAGGTTTTAAAATACATTTAAAATAATTTGTTGGTATTAAAATATATTTGAAATAGTTTGTAGGTGAACAAGAACAATGCAAGTGTACATGATTAATGGTTCGATTAAATGCCCGACTAATAATCGCTGATGGAACTGCGGTCAGATAGGTGCCGCGCCGTCACGTGATGTCAAGCCACATCGGACATCTCTTCTTTTTTCCATCCATCTTCTCCAATCTCTCCATCATCTTCTTTGCCGCGTGAAACAACGAGAGTTAGGCAGCATATGGCAGCATCCGTCTATTAGAAATCTCCATTTCAGTTCTTAACACGACAAGTATGTGGTTTTCTGAGCAGTTTTAGACCCATGAATGGGCTTAACCGAGTTACTTACTTCTTTCGATCTCGGGGGAAAAGTTTGGTTTGGATTGAAAGGATGACCTGCTACCTGGAGAAATATTTACGCACTGGGAGTGTTCCGTGTTTCTGGAGATTTAAGCGCTAGTGAGGAGAAGGCATTCTGGAATGGAGGTGGAATGGAGGTGGAATGATTGTAGGTCAATTAAAAATTGAGGTCAACTCCGTGAAAGCAATTAGCGACTTTAGACGTTCAGATTTTTAAAATAATTTATTTAATATAATTTATTTAATAAATTGTAAAATATTCTGTTAGTACGAATTTATTATTATAGTAATATTTTTATGAGATGATAATCTATCTCTCAAAACGAATAGCGCATTGAGCTTTAATGTTGCAAAGTCAATACATAATATAAAAACTATATTAAAAATATATTAATTCAATCAGATGTTTTTAAAAATTACTTTTTAAAAAAAAATTACCAACATCAAAATGAATAAAATAGCATTTAGTCAATCACGGTTTCTAAATAAATAAATCAATAGAAAATTTAAAAAAAAAGGATTTAAAGGTTCAAACTGGAATGGAATGGAATTGGAAAACTGAGAGAAACAATGAGCTTTCCAATTTGTGAGCTCCTCCAGTTGGAGCCGTTTGATTAATTGAAAGTTAAACTGAAGTGATACCGAGATAATCGTGGAGTCTCGCAAATTGGAGAAGACTTAACAAGAATGAGAGTCAGGCTTGAATTTTAATATATTTTCATATATATATATGTATGTTACAATTATTTTAATATGTATAAGTTCAAATTATTTTAATATATATGTTAAAATTATATTAATATATTCTCTTTTTTATTTAAAGAAAATAAGATGAAGTCATTTTTGACTTCCATTTTTAATGTCGTTTCAATTTTCTGTAATATTTTAGATTTTTTATTTAATGAAAAGTATTTATTAATAAGCTTATGTAGTTGACCTTTTAGTATATTTACCAAGTATTTATTTAGTGTATTTACCTTGAAGATGCATGGAATGAAATCGAAATATTGGAAACTATATATAAATATTATGTTGTGCTATATTTTTTTAATGATGTCTAAAATATAACATAAAAGTTATATAATATATTACACTTTTTTAATGATTTTTATTCAATAATATTGTATTTATATTAATTTTTGTGATATAAATATCTTTATTATTTATTTCGTATTTTGAATAATTTCTAATACATTATTTTGTTAGAATTTAATATATTTAAAATATAATTTTGTCCAGTTAAAAAACAATAAACAATTGAATATTTCTGAAACATACGCACACAATAAAGATGGAATTATCTCCATAAATATCAATCCAATTGTAATTTATTAAACAAATTAAGAATTTAATTCTAAACATTTAAATGTAACTTATTTAAGCATAATTTGTGTTGATGAAATATTACTCAAATAAATTTTAAATGCAAAAAACACTTCTAAAACAGGTCAACTATGCAATATCATCACAAATTTTAACAACATTAACAGCATAATAATTAATACTAATAGAATATTACAATCGGTTTAATAAAATATTGGTCTCGACATTGATTCCAGGCGAGCAGAAATTGATGGAAAGGTGACAAAAACGCGGGAAGAGTGCGCAGAGGAGATAAAGGAGTTAGAATGCACAATTTCTCTTTATTAGCCTAACACCTGGATTAACAGATTAACACCTGGATTAACAGATTAACGCCGTTAAACCCAGATGAAAAGTTGTAAGAAGTGTTTTTTTGTGTTCTACTCCACGCATGAACGATTTCTTCACGCACTGCTGAGGATCTGCCCAATGAAGTAATAGTTAATTTGTATTATTAATTATTTGTAATTATTTATTTTTAGCAAATTTGTTATTATTTTTTAATAAGTAACTTAATTAGTAATTTACAAATTTTATCAACACATCAATTACAAATTTACGACGATGATTTTGAGGTTAACGATGATGATTATGACGATGACGATGACTGTGACGACGACGATGATGATGGTGATGATGATGATGAAGATGAGAAAGAGGGGGAGTGCTGAGAGCCACCGTGGGCACTTTCCTCGGAGTTTGAGCCAAGTTTGCCCAGGGAATGTTGGCTTGTTCATCGCTTGTTGTTGATGGAAAAGATGGGAGTGTCCATTCCAAATCCATTACATTCACTCCTTGCGGATAACTTACTTGCTGTTGTTGTTATCATTGTTATTTTTTTTATTATTAATTATTTAAGTTTTTAAAATGCATTATATTTGTTCAACTAATAATTGCAAGTATTTTATGTTTTATATTTATGTTTTGATGTTACATTTGATTGATGAAAATCATGGAAAAAATATTAGATAAAAATTATGGTAGACCATATACTTTAATTTATTAAGCTCTTTATTTTTTAAATTTATTAATTTTGAATTTTATAATTTCTTAAACTGCCACCGATTCATCATTTTTTTATCAAATATATTTTGTTATGTTTTAACATTTATTAGACGTATCTTAATCATTTTAATTTTTTTAAATTTTTATATAAATTTATTATGACAATACTGGAAATAATATTTATTTCATATTTATTTATTACTTAGCTCCATTTATATTCTATATATGAAAACAGGTTATTTAAATTATCGATAATTTAATGCACTTGAAATTCAATTTTTGTAGCGCATGATTCCTTTCAGAAAACGAACAAATCACTTTTTTTCTAAATTTAAATTGAAATTAATTCTATCAAAATCTGATGCAGAAATATTTTAGAGTAAATTCCCGTGAGATTCATATGATGAAGATGACAGAGATGATGACGGTGATCGTGACGAAGATGATGATGAAGATGATGATGATGACAATAACGATGACGATGACGACGGCGACGGTGGTGGCAATAACGGAGTGGAACACACGCCGATGCACCTGGAAAAGTTATCTGGCTGGGTTGTCTCGGTTGTCGGATGCTGACTGAAAATCTTTTATAATTGAGTTTAACACAGCAGGAAATTTCATTATCCGACCATCTCTGCCGATAAATAATCACAGCCAGTGCTCCAATCACATATGCCTCGTATCATATGAAGGCACGTGTCTTGCCTTCCGTCGGACGACCGAGAGCCGTTGAAGCGAAACATCCGCGTTCAATTCCTGGCAGAGTGTCATGTACCGGTGGTGAGTCTGAGTCCGGGTTAAGGATAGTAGAAGGACAGGCGACCTTTGTCCTTTGACTCCAGCAGCTGGAATGATGGATGGAAAGTCCTCAGAGGTGACGCGTAAAGCAGTAATTCGTGGCGAAAATCGCCTTTTGCGCTCCAACGGTCCTCCGCATGAACACGGCATTGACTCCGGCTCCAATCCTGGAAAACTATTTTCTTCCGACGACCTCTGCCGTTGAAACCTTAGAAATCCTCTTCCATGCACGCGGCAGGAATTGATGCACAACTCGTGATTGCGTGCATTCATCCCTGCTCGCTCCTCGTCCAATGGTCTTGCGAAGACGGGATCACGTGACCTCCGGTCAAGCGTGTAGAATCGAGGGTTCAGGATGTGATGTCATCGATGATTTTTGTTTTCCAAGACGAAGCGGAAATGGAACTTGAAGCGAAGCGGCAAAGATGGCGGAAAATATGGCGCCGACGCAGTGGCAGAAGTTAATGAAGGTATGGTCATTAGGGCGGGAAAGGAGGAAGAGTCCATCCATCCATTTAGTCATTCATCCGTTTGTTCATTCTCACACCATCCTTGAGTCATTCATCCATTTATTCGTTCTCATACCAGCTATTCGTTAATTTTCCAACTTACTGAGATAACAACAGCTTTACATTGTTGGAGTGACGGATCCAGCATTGTCTGTGTTTGATTTTTTTCTTAATTCTTTTTTATCCGATGATGAGAAAGTGTGACGAGTTAGAGTCGAGTTTCCTTTGATTTCAATCGGCCGATCGTTTGAGTCACAATCTTTTGGCGCTATAAACAATGGCGCCTGCGAAAACTGCAGGAGCTAATTGGCGGAACGAGGGGAATGCTTGAGTGACGTCATGTGTGTTTGAACGTCTGCGAGCACACTCATGCACGTGTGGTGTGAATCTTCACGGAGGTGTGAATCTAAGATGGCTTAATTATTGAGTAATCTTAGCCTGCTTACAAGTCAATCAAAGCTTTCAGAAAGCAAAACAAAGCAACGGAAACAACGCCTACGACTTGTTGGCGTCAAACTTTTGTTGGTCGAACAACAAATGCAACAAATCAGAGACAAATTTTGACGGTTTGACTTTAAAGTTTGAAATGTAACAAAGCTGGCATTCGACGAAATTAAAGACGATTAAGATTGTTAAGATTTGTTATGACCACCACAATTGTGAAATAATTATGTTATTACTCTGACACTTGATCGTTATTTGTAATAATGATTATAATGATGATGATGATGATATTAATAATAATTATTGTTATAAACAATATTATTATTAAAATTACAATATTTTTATTAATTAATATTATTATTATAACAAATATTATTGTTAATATTACATCTTGAACTAGCGGCATCAACAACAACAACAACAATAATAATGGCTATAACAAGCCACACAGAGAAAAAAAATTAAATTTTAATCTCCGAAAGAACCGCAAAAAGGACTTTTTCCAGCTGCATTAAAATCCCCGAAAAAGCGATTTGGTGACAGTGGAAATCGTCTCCTCTCGTGTCTTCCGTGCACCTGGATGCTTGCGGAAAACTCCAGATTGTCAGCCCTTTCGGCCCGAGTGGGGTCTTTAATAACGAGTATAAAACTTCGTTTTACTCGCCTCTAACAGCCGCGAGGGTTGAACGAGGCTGGAAATAAAGTCGCTCTAATAAAAACCGATGGAAGCGAAAAAGGCTGCTTTAAAAAATATAAAAGTTGGCGAAAGGAAAAGTTTCCAGGAACATGCGATGTTCTGGGAAATGGAGTCGAGAAAATCACGTTTCAGCGGTGAACGTTGAATGCGGTTTTCAGATTTGAAATTCTTCCGAATATGCGAAACTGTCGATCATTTTTCATTCATCACGTGTCTTCGCGTCAACAGGCAACAACGGAAAGCCATTATTTCGAAGCAGTTGGACAATCGAGTCCGGTGAAGGAAAGTCAAAAGTTTCTCTTGCGAGTGGAATGAGATTTTCAATTAACTCTCTCTATCTATCTATCTTTCTCTTCTCAAACTCATATTTTCCAAACTCAGTTACCACGAGGGGCAACGTCATTCCATTGGATGTCATCTGATTGAATGTCATTACATTGCATGTCATCTGATTGAATGTCATTTCAGTGGATGTCATCTGATTGAATGTCATATATATATATTTAATGTCAGATATATACATACCACATCAACACAACAAGAATTCCTTCATTCACTTTCCTTTTATCAACATTAAAAAAAAAAGAAAATCTAAAAATAAATGAGTTTTAACTACAATATTCGTATAAGCGATGCTTTATGAGACGACTCAATAATAAATTTATTACAAAATTGTTTAGTAACTCTTTAGTAATTTTTGTTTATATTAGTCAGAATAATGTCACGTCAAACTACTTGCAAATTCCCAAGACGAAGGCAGAGAAATAAAGAATCAACTTTATACTTCATGTTTTCAATCAATCTTCCCTCATCCCGCCAATCAAGACTCAATCAACTTCAAAGTCTATTCAATCATTTCAAAATAAAATTATTATTTCTCAAAATCGTTGCAAAAATTAAAATCCGGCCATAATTATCTTCAAGTGGTCATTAGTGAAGTATGAAAAGTGAAGAATTTTAACGACTGGATTTTAAGAAAACTTGAAAAGTTCTCGTCACAAGGAGTAATTCGCTCGTTCCCGGTTAGACTCCTGCTTGCCCAATAAGGCCTCGTTAATGCTTCTCGCTGTGCCTCATTACGATATTATAATGGGTCGAGCACGTGTAAAAACCCACGAACAATTCACTCTGTGACCTCCGAAAACTCTTTCAATTGTCGTTTTGCCTTCTTTTCGGTTTTAATATTCAAACGCTACTGTCGGAGCATTTCTAATAACTTTCCTGTTAATAACAAATATCTATAAAAAAAAAAAAAACTCGAACACTTCAAATGGTAGTGACAGAAATAACTTGCATCCAGTTATCCAACGTAAGCCAATTGGACGCCTATCGAGGAGACAAAAGGCTTTGTTTTGCTTTGTCTTCGAAGCAAAGCAACGTTTGTTTAAAACAATGGAGATACAAACCACAAAGAAAGGCAGCAACGTCAAAACATGTATCAAATGAAACAAATGAACAAAAGCAAAAACTCGCTGCAACTGGTTACAACAGCGCGATGTTTGCACACTGTTGCTATTATCTCGATGGATTTCCGTCGTCAGAATCAATCTTTTCCTGATCAAGCGTTTGTTTGGTCTTCACACTCAACGCTCGTTTTACAAAGAATCACGTAAGAGGGTCTTAAGCATAATTTCGAATTAATTATGACGTAATTACTTATTAATTACACCCCGTAAGACTTACCTAGTGACGTCATCTTGTTGAATTGTGCATGTCAATAATACGCAGATTTGAAAAATAATTTGACGTTTCATAAATAGCACAAGGTCTTATAGGTAACTTTTTCTAATCAAATAAATAAATAAATAATTAACTCCTTAATGCTTCATAGAACTGTGGCTAGCTCCAAGGAATGTCCTAATTAGTGAACATCTAAACGATTATTAAACTAATTGCAACGCACTAATTTTAATAAGTGGTTCTTCATTCAAATTCATCAATTTTATAACAGCTTCATCAACACATCACGTGTCTTGTGAATTGTCTCAACCGTCCTCCAATCCATCTGCTCATCCATTCATCCATCCATCCATCCATTCATCCATCCATTCATCCATCCATCCATCCATCCATCCATCCATCCATCCATCCATCCATCCATCCATCCATCCATTCATCCATCCATCCATCCATCCATCCATCCATTCCATCCATCCATCCATCCATCCATCCATCCATCCATCCATTCCATCCATCCATCCATCATCCATCCATCCATCCATCCATCCATGCATCTATGCATCCGCCGGCCACCCATCCGTCACCACCTCATCGCTCCAAGTGCAGACACGTCCAGTTGGCGGGAGTTGGCAGACGAGCGCATACATCACTAACTCGCTTAATATGAAAATATGAGCGAGGCACTTTACACTCGCCACGAGGAAGAAAGAAAATTTCAAATCATTACATGCCAATCAGTAGGAGTCTGCCAGTGTGACTAGAGGCGCGTGAATATTTGATGGAGCTTGATGAGCATTCCCAACGAGGTACTGGTTAGCATCCGAAAGAGAGCGGAGAAAACTGAGCAGAGGAGTCTTGAGTTTCAATTAACAGGTGCCTTGTCCCTTCCAATTGAACAAAATCCCGCCATAATCGCAGCTTCTTCAGAGCAAACACCGCTTCCATCGACTCCATGAAAATGGCACAATTTGACTCCAGCTTTTTTTTTACTAGAGGTAGGCACTGCAATTGAGTTCACGTTTAATAAATTTTCTGCTTTTAACGGCTTTTCCTGGAAAGCAGATGACGATCAGACAGAAATAAACAAAATTTGTTAGAAAATGACCGAGTAAATAATTTACTTTAAAATAACAATCCTCCGCAATCCAGTTTCAATTGGTTTAAATTATTAAACGTACTGTTCTTGTCATTTGATTCAACCAGTTTGTTTACCGTTCTTCATTTTTTTAAATGGTTTTCTTGAACATAAACTTAAATTAAATCAGCCGTTTGTGTGATTTAATTTTAAAGCAATTAAATATCAATTAGATAATTAGTTATTTCATGATACTCCACTTTCTTTCCCAAGGATACCTCGCTTTATTTTCCAATTTGAACGCCAGAGGGCTCTGAACGATACCAATGTTTATCGCCGAATCTTCCTCTGAATAAAGCACACATTCGATAAATAAATCGCTTTCAATTAATTGATTAATTGCCAATTGACAGATCAATTAAAGTGTACTTTGCACAATTTATTATTTATGTGGACGCTTCAGCACAAATGAGATTCTACGGATTGAAATAAGGTCAACAAACATCAACGGGGACAGCAATTTGGGACATGTGATATATATGATATGATATGATATATATCTAAAGTTGAGCAAGGTTTTTTGTTTATATAATTAATATGTCTTCATATTAATGTATATGAATAACAGATAGAATTAATATATACATTGATATATTCTCAACAACTACATCATCATCGTCATCGTCAAACATTACGAACAGGGACGACATTTCAGTTTTTTCCAGAGCGGCAAAATCTCGCCCAACTTGAGATGACCTTGTTTGCGACTAGTCCAAAGTCAGGGGACGGCAATGGCTCCCCACCCCCCAATAACGTTCCCGATTAGAAAGCAAAATTGCTAATTTCCACATTTTTAATTTAGATTTGTTTCATTTCATTTTATTTTAATTTTTTTTTTAATAAATCAAATTCGAAAGAACATCGTCAGAAGATAGTGCGCTACACCTTTCGTCGAAAAATTTCAAACAATTCAATGAAGTCTCTTCTTGACAAGGAAAATCAAAAAAGAGCTTACAATTAGACAAAGACGACTTAGAATGACTTTTAAATTGTAAAAATTGAGAAAATCGATAAATTTGAACTTAGGAAAAAATGAAATTTCAAGAGGGAATGAAAAGCAAGAAAGTGAATGATCGAAGGAGGAGGGGGAGGAAAAGAAATTAATGATGAGGTAAAAGAAAATATTGTTTTATTTTATTGAAGTCACCTAGCGATTAAGCCGCGAGCAAAGAAAAAAAAGAACGAAGAAATGATATTGATCGTTGTCTCCAAAGAGGCGCAAATTAAATTTATAGCTGAAGACGGCTGAGAATTTTTGCTATTACTTATAATTCTGTCATCTGCGCCGCTCAAAAATGAACGACTGACGTCCTATTCAGGCCTTCAAATGTTTCAAATGTTTTTCCCTTTCAAAGGGAAAAATTCTTTCCAGAATAGCATTTCGGTTCTCTCTCTATTTCTGAACTGGAAAAATTTCATCGTCTCTAATATGAAATTGAGAAATTTTGAAATCGTTTCATAAAAAAGAAAAGTATAAATTGCCTTTTAAAATGTCCGCCAACACGTTGCTTTTGAATGCAACAACAAAAACGTGAAACGCTAAAACGTAATTTGAATTAATTAAAAACAAAAACTGGGAAAGAAGGGTTTAAATAATACTAATGCATTGTAATGTATGCGTGTGATCACAGGCCAACATTGGACGTGTGTTTAGCACGTAAGAATGTCGAGAACAAGAGATTTTGTCGATGCTTATTTTAATAATGTTAATGATAATGATCTTGCGATGGTAATGGCGATGATGGTGATGATGATGATTATTATTACCACTCACCACCAAGTAAAGTCCAAAGCAAGACCATAACTTTCGTCGGAATTTCTTTTTCGCTGCTCATCTTGATAAAAGCTTGAACAAGTATTGTTTTCAAAAAATGCTAAATTTAGTTAAGTATTTTAATTTTATTCACTCCACGCTAAATGATATGGCTAATATGGTTAATGAATGTCAACATTGATGACTTAATTCCCACAAGCTTCCCCAATTCATCTTGGTCTGAGTTCCTCCAGTAAGTTGAGCAATCATCTTGGGAGAGTCTGAATTGTTCCAGCATCTTTAAATACTCCAACGCCACCACATTTCCACACACCACTCGTGTCGACAGGAGCGTTAAATGAACATTCTTCCAATAACAATTATGCGCACGATCGCACGAAAATCATTCTAATCAGATTTTTCTACTAAAATTTCGAGTTTAGAAATAAGGGTCATAAAATGACATTTAAATGTCGTGTTAATCCAACTCGAAATTGTAGCCATTTTGTAATGACATGAAATAAAACAGGAAATCTACACGAGCGTTCCAAACATTTGCACATTTCAATTTCTGCAGGCAAAGTTTTAGCAACCCTTTTCATAGATAGCTGAAGCAGCTCAGGTGAAACTACGATAATGAACGCCATAATTGAATTTTATAGTTACTACGTAATAATTGCTGTAATTATTTTAAAACAGGATGCCATCAAACGCTGAAACATGGTGATTTGATTTTGATTACGGTCGAAGGATGTTTAACAAACTTTAATAAAATACTATCTAAACTATCATAGCAGATTATAAACAAAATTTATTTTAATTAATTAATAATTTTATTACTTCGATACTATTTGTATTTGACACAAGGATTTTGCGGAAGATTTTTATTAAAAGTTGAAAATTATTTTAAAATATTTGTAAATTTATATAAATTTAACCTTATAATATAACTTATATGAATGTGTTTTTTTTAATATTTTAAAAAGTAATTTATGCCAAATCCGTACATTATACAGAGTCATTAACCTTCACCGACTAGGCTATAAGCGTGTTGTTGGAAGTCGCCATCTCCGTTCAGTCCTTCTCGATCGCCGCTGAGGTAGCATCAATTGGAGTTTAAACCTTTAAGGTGTGTTTTGTACGCCATTGGCTTTATCATTTTATTTATTATTACGTAGTTACAGTAACCACTACTGTGGAGCGAATATGTGTTTACCTTTTTTTTTTAAATCTTATGACACGTTATCCGGCACTATGGGAACGTTAAGGTCACCTTAATTGCCTTTAAAGTTTATGATTAATTAACTTTAGAATCGAGATTTTCGATAGATCGGAGACTACATTTTCGATTAAGGATAACATTTCGAATGGTTTTAGCGTTTTGTTCAAAGTGCGCTGTTTTGAGGTTAATAGGTCGCAACGACCTCAACGTGGCGAGCACGCTATCCTTCCGCTGCGCTCAGTTTTTGCGTCCAATTGACATAATCAAAATCTCATCGGAATTTTTTTCAGATGTCTGAGGAATCAAAGCCAAGCCCTCTCCTCTCATTCTATGAGAACTTCCTCCTCAGTGGAGCTGCCGCCATCATCTCCAAGACGGCTGCTGCCCCAATCGAGAGGGTCAAGTTGTTGGTTCAGAACCAAGGCGAGATGATCAAGATGGGTAGACTGGATAGACCTTACGATGGTGTCTTTGACTGCACTGCCAGAACATTCAGGAATGAAGGTGATTAAGAGGATGTGGTGTGCATGATAGTAACTTAGTTTGACATTGTGTTATATCTTAAAGGTATCCTTCCATTCTGGAGAGGTAACATGGCAAACTGCATCCGTTACTTCCCCACCCAGGCCCTTAACTTTGCTTTCAAGGACAAGATCAAGGCTCTTTTTGTCATGAACAAGAATGACCCCTACATGGTCAACTTCAGCAAGAACATTGCCTCTGGTGGTGTTGCTGGTGCCATGTCCCTGGTCTTTGTGTACTCTCTGGATTACTGCAGAACCAGACTTGCCAATGATGCTAAGGCAGGAAAGAAGGGTAAGTGTGTTAGAAAACTTTGGCTTTGTATAATGGGCAGGTTCACAGAGATTTTGTGTTATAGGTGGTGAGCGCCAGTTCACCGGTATGTATGATGTCTATGCCAAGACCATCAAATCCGATGGCTTCGTCGGTCTGTACAGAGGATTCGTCATTTCGTGTGTCGGTATCATCGTCTACAGAGGTTGCTACTTCGGTTTCTATGATACATTGAAACCAATCATCCTTGGAGAAGACCCCGGACTCTTCATCTCCTTTGCTCTTGGATATGGTGAGTGAAAAAGGACCTAACATGAAGTTGCTAATATTTCTAATACTCCTTTATTCATAACAGTTGTCACCATCACTTCTGGATTGATCTCCTATCCCATTGACACCGTCCGTAGGCGTATGATGATGACCTCTGGTGAGGCCGTCAAGTACAAGGGATCCTTGGACTGTGCTATGAAGGTCGTCAAGACTGAGGGATTCATGTCTCTGATGAAGGGTGCTGGAGCCAACATCCTCAGGGGTGTTGCTGGTGCAGGTGTGTTGTCTGGATTCGACAAGTTCAAGGCTCTCTACGTCAAGTGGAGGGTTGGCTAAACGTCGACCTAGGATTACTTGGATCGGTAGCACAGAACATTGTATTATGAGTGGTCTCCGAGCCCTGTATATGATGATGCCATTTAGGAGGATTAAATAAAACTCAATTTTTACTAGTTGCTTGTCTTATGTGATTTGGAAGGGGCAAATCAGATGTTTGAAATGGTTTGGTTGTCATGTGGCAGGTTTTGTTATTTTCTTGTCTTGTGTTTGGAGTTGCTGTGGGATATTTCACATTGAATTTATGTGTTTCTGAAGATTGTATTGGAATTTTGTGAACTGGTTATTATCGGTTGGAGCCAGTTGGGTGGTAGCAATTCTTCTCAGGATTGACTGTCAATGTTTGCATGATAGTGTTGCATGTCATTTTTGTGACTTACTGAGTTTTTGTGTGGGCTACCAGCTTGTTTTTGAGATGAACTTATACATTGAAGCTTTCTAATAGTTCTTCGTCTAAGCAGTGCATTAGCATAAGGAGTTGGACAGCTTTTTGAGAGGCATTGTTTTTTCACAAAAGCGGGTGCAGGAAATTCTATTGGTGACATTTGTTTAATATTGCCAAACTCTGGGGAGTAACGTTAGGAAGTATTGATTTGGATGGCTTTTAGATGTTGCCCTTAAACAAGTTATCGGTGAAACAGTGTGAATTATGGTGCGGTGAAAGTTTGCAATACCTAGAACCAGTTTTAGTTTCACCAACGTCCGTTTAAAACGTTTGCAAAAGTTTGTAGCCACTTACAGAGAGAACAGCTGCTAAAATTTGCACTAAAACGAAGCAGCGAGCCACAAACCCAGCAATGAATATTCCAGAAGTTTCATACGCACCTACAGTAGGGGTGTACCTACCCAGCACGAGGGACGGGTTGTCCGATTTCCCCACTCAACGGGTGGCAACCACGCAGATTGTAATTGTAATTGTCGGGTATATAATAGCGCTGCATATTGCTATTTACAATAAATTTATTGTTGTTTCAGTTTTAAGATGATTATTAAAGGGGCTTCCACTTACCAGCACAAGAGACGGTTGGTACCCTTAAGACGGGTTGCCCGATTTGCTCAGTCAAAGGGTGACAACATATATTGTTTTTTATAGTTAATGATATATCAATAAGGTAAACAAATAGTAATATACATAAAAATATTATATATAAAGGTATTTGTACAATAGTTTATTTAAAGATTCATTATATAACATCGCCGGTCTTGTTTAGCGGTAAAATCGGTTCTTTGTGGATTTGTTATCAAATTCAACTATACGAACGCTGTCACGTTATTGAACACTGGGAAAGTGAGTTCATTCATTAGTTAATTTAATAATCACATTTTGGTACATTTGCTTTATGGACGAAGGTTGAGAAACGAAATTTTTCCAGTAACAGTTTTTTCAATTTCAACATGAGTTTGTCACCATACTGTTCTGAGAGAACTAAAAGACGTCAATTAGCGAATAGAGTTAAAGAAATTATGAATCAGCTTAAAACTGATGCTGTTGCTTATGTTGACATTGAACGTGATGAATTTAACATAACTAATGAGCTAGCTCACTGGGCTGTGTCTAATAACATAAGTCAGACAGCTACAACAGACTTATTGAAAGTTCTTCATCCATCTATTCCTGATTTGCCAAATGATTCCAGAACTCTAGTTGAATGTCCCAGGATGCAAGGAAGTACTTGTAAGATTTAAATGTGATATTTATCATTTATTTTAAAAGAAATCAAGTTTTTAAAAATGTTGCTATTCATAATTCAGATGCTATTACAAAAGCCAGATCAAAGACGAGATTGGCTGAGGAGACATTGGACATTGATTCCAAAATTGATGTCATTCAAAAACAAAGAAAAAGAAAATATACAAAATGCTTGTACTGATAATTGCCTAAAGTTGCAATGAACAATTCTGAATTTAATTTTAAACAATGTTTTTTTACAGGACAAAGAAGGAGGCAGATTCAAGTAGTGACGAAGAAATTGTTTCATTGAAACTGCGGTATGCCTATCCGAAAATATCCCGAATATACTTATAATCTTAAATTTTCCAATTCGTTATGTATAAAGATGATAATCCTCATTAGTTACCTAAGTAAGACAGTCCTTTGTAACTTGTTATGTGCTACCTGTTTGACAAATTACAATTATAAATTATACAGAAAAGGGAAGGAGGATCAGATGATCAAAATAAATAAGCCAATTCCTCCTTCAGCCGATTCATTTCAATCCCTGCTATCTCACTCATCTCCATATCACTCCCAGTTACCTCATCTGTCTCCCCAAGTATCAGCATCCAGTACATTTGGTGAATTAGGCTTCTCATAATATTGACAACTAAATTCAGGTTCATTTTTGATACATTGGTTTAAAACAGATTTGGAGAAGGCAGTTAGCCAAATTATCGCAAACCAGGAGATCATAATGAAATCTTTCAAAACATTGTGCACGACCTTCCAAAGCATGCAGAACAATGCAATTATTAATGCCGATATTCCGGAAGGAATTAACTTGCCTATTCCTAGTGAATGTGAATTTGCAAGCACTGAGGAACTTTTAAAGGATGTGACAGTAAAAAACCAATTGGTTGGTATAAAATGAACATTTTTGAAATTAGTTTAATGACTCTAATGACTCTAATATATGCAATTCAGATTTCTGCTCTGGCACCCGATGGAGGGTACAACCTTGAGACAACCATTCGGAGACTTATGAAGCACTTGCTGACTGACGAAATGGGAAGAAAGTGCAATTTGTCGGGGCAGCATGGCAAAATGGCCTTTGGACAGTCTGAGATGATGAATGTTGTGTTTGGTTAGTCAAGTGGCTTTTGCAACTTGTTAGATTAACTAACAATTTGCTCTGTTGTTACTACAAATGTAATTTTAATTCAACTTATTTATAAAGTGATATCATAAGTTATTAACAGCATGATTAATCTTTTAATGTGGACAATTTCAGGTGTAGTAATGAGGAACCCAAACACTTCAACTGCCACCATCCAAGATTGTGAGGTGGAGCTTCGCAAGTGGTTTGGAAATGCTAGAGACAGAGGAGCTGGCAGTCGAAAAAGAAACTCCTTGAATTGTTAACAAAATTGATTCTGCATTTTTTTAAAATTTTTATAAAAATTAACGGAAAAATAATTTGTTTTCAATCTATCATACATAGCTGGCAACTCGTGATTAACGATTAGGGAATTCAACAGAACAGCTTGTGCTTAATGGTGTTGGGATTAGGCTGAACAGCCCGCGGACAAAACCGTGCTGGTCCCGATCGCTTATGTTTGCTGGTTAGATAAATTCAGCCTTTAGCGGAGCTGCCAATCGGTTAGAGTGTCCGAGTTTTAAAATTTGTTTTTTCATTACCAAATTGACTTAATGTAGAGGTCATGGTCTTTATGTCTAGGGGTCCAAACTTTCTGTCAGCTTCCCCGAGTTTAAGCAATGCTAACGAACGATGAACTGAAACATTAGCTTCAAGTCAGAAATATTTTAATGCTTTTCAATAAGCTGGGCGAGTATTCTTTTTTTCTAATTTTTTGCTTGAGGGTGCAATCTTAAGATAACTAAGTTAGTATTGTTATTGTTAGACTCACATAGCTGCCCAATGAAAATTTGAAAAAAAAGACTGATACATTTTATTCATTATGTCTCGCGATACTACAAGACATCGACACTTCATTAGCTTCGATTTTATTTTACTTGTTTACATAGATGAGAAAAGAGAAAGTGATAAAGTGAGAGTAAATATCGAGGTTTCGGCCACGATGAAGCTCGAACCAGCACGGCATTTAAATTGACTTTGTATTGACTCAGTTTAGACTGTTCTAATGTTTGCCGACTTTATGCAGATATTTAAAAGTTTAATGTGCGGTCATAAATATTTTTGAACTTCATCAGTTTGGAATTGAAATGCTATTTTTTATTAACATCATGGATGCTAAATGATTTGTCACTGGCACAAGAAGTTCTAATTGTTATTTATTCTTGGAAATACAGCAAAAGACTCTCGTTCAAGTTTTGTTTTAGTCAATAAATGTAGTGTTGTTGCCAAACTGTTGTTAATGAAAATACAGTCCTAGTTTCACTATAAGAATTTTATAACATGACTTCATCTCTGACCCCTGAAGAGAGTTTGGACTTTGTTGATGAAAACGAAGAGTGGGCAAAGGTAAGCAAATGGTTAAACTATTGGTTCTGCCATTATATGTTTGAAGTTATTTAACTTTTTTTTTAATGTGTTCCTGTCATCTAATATCTTTATAATGTCCAAATGTAGATTTATGTTTGTAACTTAAATTCATAGATTTAAAAAAAAACTTATAGATACAAAAATAGGTTGTTATCTTTATGTGCTACAGTTAGATTTGAAGCCAGACAGCAACATTTTGCACATCATGACTTTGACCTTTTTGCCAACTAGGTCAACCATATTCTTTGTTACAAATTTTTGTGGTTTTCCAGAAGGATGTTTGCATGCATGAGAAAAGTTAGTTTAGGTTTCCATCTTAAGGTAACTTAATATGCTTGTACCTTGCTCTAGCTAGGATGCATGCATTCAAATTTATTTGATTCAACTTCCAAAATTCCCTAGTCTCTAATAAAATGTTTTTATTGATTCCACAATTTTTCTTCATAACCAAGAGATACTAATGTACTAAAAATTACTAAATATAAAATGATTGAATTTGTTTTTGATCTTATTTAACAAATCCAAACAAAAAGCTGTTTGAGTAACATAATAGAATTAGCATCTTAATCGTTTAATCTAATCTGGAGTCACATGTAACAGTGGCTGTGGTTTTTGTTTCTGGAAATTTAGAAACTGTTCCTTTTACAGCTTTTTATATTAGCTATAATTATTATATATTATAATTGCTTCACTTTACTAAAACTCTTTTTGCTCCTGCTCATGATTGTCTTCCTTTCTAACCATCCACAATTATCAACTGCTTATTGTAATATATTTTTGCTTAGAATACAAATCATTTAGTTTATGACTAACATTTCAACAGTTATCCAAGCTTTGTTTCCTTAAGGTCTTAACTATTTTGTAAAATTATCTTCATATGCTCAGAGAAAAGACCACATGATTTTAAGCAATATCAAAATGTATTCTACAAAAGATGTCTATTTTGTAAATTTTGTTCAATTTCTCATTTAGAGATTCACACGAGTTCTTATTGCAAACATGATTTCAATGAACAGGCTCAAGTTGTACTGGGATTTCTAGCTTACAAAATGTGCCACGAGAATTATTTGCTGCCGTCTATTATTATTATTATTATTATTATTGTTGTTGTTGTCGTTGTCGTCGTTATTATTATCGTTATTATTATTATTATTAGCATTATTTTCTGAACTTCTGATTCCAACTGACTTTTCCTTTTAGATGGAATTGTAAATACTTTGTTGTTTTATCCGCAAGCGAAACCTTTAATCGATATTTAAGTGTTCAAAAGAGAGAAATGTCGTAAAAGTAGTTATACATTTTCAATGCAATGTTATCATAGGCCTTTCTTCCGCTCAGGTAAGTTTCTTTATATATTGTCAGATAAGCTCATAATTAATAACTTCTAGAACATGTACTCCTCGTCTGCTTCTGGATGCGCCTGAGTTTGTTCAAAGCCGTTTGTCGACCTTTCACACTTTGAAATTTTATAACATCCACGCACGCCCATTTGCACACTTCCAGTGCCTATCATAAACAGATTCTCTTCGTCTGACGAGAAAACTCGCTCTGTGAATTTCCAACAAATCATTGGAAACCATAAAAGGAAATGATGTTTGAATGGGTTGACGTGGAAATTGAAATATCCATGTCTCTGCACTGTGGTCTGCATTGCTTAATGCACATTCTGATCGACATCAATTGATCATTTTTTGGATGACAGAGGATCAATTATCGACTTTTGTCTTCCTTTGTTGGCTGGAACACTGATTGAAACACACTTGAAACAAAAAAAACAATAAACTATAATTTAGCACTTGTTGTAGGGTTTGTAATTTCATCCTCTGCTTGCAAAATCTAATCTCTTTCACTGAAGAATCAGGCTACAAAAAATGTATCCCGCTTCAGAGATTATTTAGTTGCAAGGTATTCATTTTTCATAAGCAAAACACTGTCGAATGCACTGATCTAATCAAATGTTGGTGAGGTGTGAGTCGTTAAATAATCCTAACCTGATTTAAAAGAAGGCTTCAACGCTTGTTATATAATAAATAACAAATAAATATTAATAAATAAATAAATAATAATAAATACCAAATAAATAGGGCATCACAATTCTATTATAATACAATTACTCTTCCCCATCAAAAGTTCTTTTCAATTAGCATGGGCAACCATGACGATGTCCTGAATTTGGTTCTCCAGTCATTAACATGCTCCACGGAATGCTGCTTATTTATGGCCAAACGAGGGAAATAACTCCAGCCAGTGGCATTACATCTGATCGTTTAAAACTTTGTTTACATCTTCTTCTCACTGATATTTGCCCCCTAGAAATATTTCAAATCAGTATCTTGTCCTTCTATCTAGCTGGACGAAAATTTAATCTCCAGTGTCGTCTCAAGTGTTTATTCTGGGGATGCATTGATTTAATATTTTTCAATTCAACAAGACAAGATCTCGCCATATAAGCAAATGTTTCACCTATTTGATAAGATCGGCCTTCCGATAACAGTACAATGATTTCATTTGTTTAAGGCGCGAGAATTTCTAAGATCTACAAGCAGGACAATTTCTCTGTAGCGCTATCTGTTTCTTTTGTACAAGCAAAAAATAGCAAAATTGGATTTTACAAACTAATAAAGTATTCAGAATTTTATTAACTGAATCTTTCACCTCAATACAAATTGATATTTACCATTATTGCCGGACATGTGATGGCTAAACTTTGATTATTAAAAAATTAAAAATTTGATGCAGTTTCAATCCCAATTCTTTGGCAAGTTAGAAGTGTGCTAACTCAAGGAGTGATATGAGCTATTATGACAGTCATTACAAGCCACAATTAAATAGTTACTATTGGTTAATAACTAATAGTTACTAATTAGTTAATTAAATAGTTTAATGCATTTTCAGAGGATTATAAATGATAATGTTAACGACATAATAAATATCATCACAAAGACATGAGTTTGAAACAATTATTTGTAAGTTCGGTGAATTAATGCGACCAGAAAAGGACACTTAATTGATCTGAAAATGTAGTACAACTTTCATTTTGCTTGGAACACTGTCGTCGTTGAATAACTTACATTGGGGTAGTAAAATTTTTGCTAAATTCTAAATGTTCCTTTAAATTTCAATTTTAATTTATTTTAAATCCATTTAAATGTATGAATCATCGATTGTTTTCTAAGAGGTCAATTTTGAACTTCAGATTGAAAAGGTCATGGCGTCTTTGGACACTGGTCTGGCTACTGATGTTTTGGACGAGGAAGGCATCGGCAACATATTGGAAAGTAGCAGAAATTCAATGCCAGCAGAGTCTGTTGTCTCCAATGGGGAAGTTCAAGTCTTTACAAACAGTTAGCCGTAAAATATTCTTATAGCTTGTCAATTTTTTTGTAAGCTTTTTGAACAAAATGTTTTTTCTTTCTTATTCATAAAAGTTTACTTATTGAAGGAGACTTTCGTCATATTCACATAGGTGCTTTACATAAATAAATATAAATGAAACATAATTATTATTGTTATAATAAAGGAATGATTAAATGTATTAAAACTTTCAGTTTTCTTCCTATTGTCATACATGAAACTATTGATCGTACAACTATTTTAGCTTTTACTTGGAATTTTGAGTTGTTTTCATAGTTTACTTAGAATCTGAGGTGGTAAAATGAGTAATGCCTGAAGTTAAAATGTTGGCATTTACGACTCGTCTCATTTCAAAGTCCTGATGGGGTTTTAGTCTGCTCATAAAGCTTTGAAGATTTTTGACAGAATTTCAGATTCAATTTCATTAATATTGCAATGCAGCTTTTTTGTAATGTCTTTTTTTTTATGATAATGATGATGATGATGCCGACGACGGCGATGATGATACTGATGATAATGACGTCATTCCAATGATTTATTGTTTGAAACTAATTTAAGTGTGCCTTGGGATTCAATGCTCTTATTGTGCATTGCACATTTTTTACAGCTGCCCTTTTATCGTCTTCTTCATCATCATCATCATCATCATCATCATCATCATCATCATCATCATATCATCATCATCATCATCATCATCATCATCATCATCGTCATCATCGTCATCATCGTCATCATCGTCGTCGTCGTCGTCATCATCATCATCATCTCATCATCATCATCATCATCATCATCATCATCATCATCATCATCATCATCATCATCATCATCATCATCATCATCATCATCATCATCATCATCATCATCATCATCATCATCATCATCATCATCATCATCATCATCATCATCATCATCATCATCATCATCATCGTCGTCGTCATCATCATCATTATCATCGTCGTCGTCGTCGTCGGCAGCATCATAATAATTTGGCAACTGCTTGTCATAAACATATGTGAGCATTTGTAAATTGTAGTACATGGGTTATATTAAACTGAATTGAGTAACCATTTAAAAGGATGGTAGGGTAGACGATATTAATTGATCAATTATTCTTTATTAACTCATTAATTAGAATTAATTAACCGAACGACACCTGTCATTGATTAGACACTACCTGTCCATTTCAGACAGTTTCATGGCCTACGATAGAGCACTCACAGATTGGCTGTCGGATCAAGGCCTCTCGAAATATGAACATTTCCTCATCTCCAACGGATTCGATGACATGAGATTCATGGTTGGCATTATTTTAATAGCAGACGTTACTAATTTCTGAATTAATTAATAAATTAATGATTGATTAATTAAATGAAGAGATAGGTATAGAATATTTTTATAATAAACTGAATTGGTTTTCTTGAAATGATTTAACTAAATTAGACCAAAGTTATTATGCATAGTTCTGAGTCATTTAGATGACTCGTTAGTAATGATCGGTAATCCAGTAACAGCACAGACAAGTGTCAAAGAGAAGGGTATACTTGAAAAGCCTTTCATCTTACCACCGAATATTTGGATTTATTTTTAATGACGTGGAAAATTTTATAAAATATTCTTTTGCTCTGTTTTAGATGCTCAATCAATATGCGTTGATAGTTTGGTCCATTTTATCACTGGTCCCTGTGTTGCAATAAACAGCGCATTAGTTTATTGAATTTTTGATTATTTACGCAACTGAGTCGATAAGAGAATGATTCTATTCAATGTATCACTTTCTAAAGTGTATTTCAGGATATAACTTGTAATCGAATTGCAGTTATTAAGTCTTTACTAATTTAGGTTTAACAAAATGTTTATTATTCACATTATCATTATTTCTTCCTAGATATATAAGTACATGATCTTAAAATATAATTTTGTTTTTATTTCTGTCTCTCTTTGTTCAGGGTCCTGAAATTATGTCTGAAGGCGACTTGATCGAGATAGGCATGTGTGATGTTGAGGAAAGAGCTCAGTTGATCCAGGCCTCGCAACAACTCACAAACAACGCAGACATTGGTAGGCGTTTATTTATTCCTTATTAAAGCATTCACCCTAACCTTTTTATGCCGTTTGATGTTAGAATTCGACATTTAATTAAACCAGCACAATCCAGTTCATTCTAAAACATTCTACATTTGTCTTCCTTTAATTCAAATTCGTGGAAGTCAAGTCTGGGCCAAAACGCTTTCATTAGACATGGGTCATGATGACTCATGATTCCATTCAAATTGATGGCCATGGTTGGATTTGGTGCAAGTTTATTGCTTTTAACTGCCTCGGAGAAATCTGGAATACATCTCAATAGGAATGAACTGCAAACAAAGGCAGCAGAAGGATAATTAAGTAATGCATGGATGGATAGATGGATAAATAAGCAATTGAGGGATGGATGGATAAATAAGCAATGGAGGGATGGATGGATGGATAATTGAATGTTAGGAAACGAGGTTAAAAAAGTGATGATGGTGAGTATGATGATGAGGATTATGATTGTGATTATGATTGCGATTATGATGCTGATTATGATGAATATTGTGATTATGATAACCGCATTTAGGGATTGGCTTAGAATCCAACCAGTACTAATTAAATACGAGATTATGATAGTGATGTCGTAAATGAACCTCATGGGATAAAGCTGCAAGTGGAAAGATGACATCCTCCGTCAGATGTTAACTCAAAAGTGAACATTATATCCTCATTGAACCCGCCAATCCAGGCTGATGCAAGTTGGAAAAGATGGAAGAAAAAATAACAAGTTGGCGCCCTCTCGACTGTTGAGGTTTTTGAAGGCAATAATTGTGCTTCCTGTGGTTGGTTTGGGCCAACTTCTCCGGGATTATTGTGCTGTTGTGCGTGAGATAAGAACGCTTGAGTTTGTAGTCATTTTACTCAATTCTTTCAAGATCTTCAAGGATTTTTTCCAAGTGGAAACACTTGGATTTCGTTGTGGATTTACATTTTAAAAGTTCATTTCATTTGTCTGATTTTTATTTCTCTCATTGTTCTCTTATTTTTTATTACTTGTGAATTACCGCATAATAATGCTCTTTTTATTTATGAACGTAGTAATTAGATGCAGTTTACGATCAATTCATTCATTCAGTCATTCATTCATTTAATCATTTAAATTAAACTCAGACCTATTTACAGATCAGCTGACCAACAGTTCGTCATTCAAGTCGGTCAAGCACTGGTTGACCTCACTGAACCTGTCTGATTACTACGAGACTTTCGCAGTTCACGGATGTTCTGCCCTTGAAGACCTCCTCAATATCTGGGACCTCCAGTTGACCTCTGTGAGTGACCTTAGTTTTTATTATGTTGACCTCTGTTTTAATTCTCGCCTATAATAACCTATGTTGGTATATTATGATTTGAATATATTTGAATGATTGATTTAAACTCAGACCACTTGTGAATGGTCTGTAATTTATTAAATCAAGTTTCTATAACAAATCGTTTATTTCAAATAATTAATATGATTAATTGTTTTTAAATTATTATTTACAAATAAAGAAGAAAATAGGATGTTTTTTTAAAAATTATTATTTATTATTTATTGAATTGTTTAACAACAAACCAGGTTTATTTGTCTGGGAAAGAATGTATCTCACAGGGAGACTGATCTAATTCTGGAAATTTGATCCTCTTGAGACTGTTGATGTTGAAATAATTTCCCAATAATTTTTAGGAATAATTGTTAAGAATAATTTTTAAGAATTAGTTTCTCACTTCCATTCATTTCTATAAATAATTAACAATTTATCATGCAATCACAGCTGCATTCCTGCTCATCTGCTTTAATTGCTACCACATTTGTGGAGTCTTTCAGGATTTTAAAGTGACTTGTTGAAGCTTGCAGGAGGAAATAAATGATGTTCGCTTCAGCTTCCTTTTGACTTATATTTCATATATTTTGTTTCAAAATTTCTCTTTTGTGTTTATCCTCTCATATTAAACGCAATATCAAGAAAATCAATAGTTTTGGAAAGACTGGAGTCATAACCATACGAAGGAGGATGATGTAATAATCATTTTGTAAATGAACCACTTGAATTAGCTGCTGTTGAAGCTGCTGAGGCTGATCTTAGCAAATGAAATCATTTAATTGCAAACGGCAATTAAAGAGCTCCAAATGTTTAGTACAAACAATTAAGTATTGCTTCTCGAATGTAATTTGCTTTTTGGTAACCATTTTTTTTAGCCTTACATTAATTATAATATTTTTTATATTTATAATTTAATTTATATTTAATTGCACAATGTATTTTATTGCTGTAATTTGTTGATTAACATTTGTTGATTGCTATAGATTTGTAATTTATATTAACTTTGATGAGGATACCAATGCAGGATAGGGATCAACATTGATTGCGCAATTACATTAAGTACATTTTGCACATCAGCACATCATTCCATTCATGACTCACATTGATCCCAGATCTGGTGCCAATAATTCATGCTGTTTATATTTTATTCATTTTTTAACACTTTCATAAATTTCTTTCCTCCACAAATCAGGTCTTCCACATATCCAGGTTAGGACACAGAAACAGGATCATGGCTTCCATAAACTCATTTAGATCACACGTAAATTCCAAGGTTGGTTTTCCACTTTTCTTTGCCAACAGGTTCACTTGGTATTGTTTTGTTTTAATTTGGAATCCATTGTGACTTTGTTCAAATATTTGCTTGATGACAAATGATTTTGAGATTGTTGCCCTTCAATTCGAGTGCAATTCAAGTTCAATTGGTTTAATTTAACAATATTTTAATAATTATGATTTATTTTTAATAATCTTTGATAGCTTCTTATTTTGATGTCCTTGCTCATTTTTCAAGTTTTTAGTTGGCCAAAAGTAACAAATAACCCTGTTTGCATAAGATTACACCGACTAAATTATTATTTATTTAGACACTGAAATAATTATTTAGTTAAAAATTACTTTTTTGATTACTGAAATAATTATTTACTTTAATTTATTTTAATATTTTAAAATATTTTAAAAATACCAGAAAAATTATTCAGTTAAATTACAACTACAACCAACACATTGATTATGGATAATGATTGCATTGAATACATTAAAATCCAAAATAATTTAATTTCATTTCATTCAGACTTCCAAAAGTGATTCGATAACAAACGGTTGCCATGACGGCCAAGATGAGTCTCAGGTGAAAACTGCTCCTCAAAACATCTGCCTGACCGAGTATCTCCTCCAACGACACTACAACCTCACCAGCAACAACAACAACAACAACAACAACAACAACTGCAACAGCAACAACATCGGAGAGGTCAGTCTCTTCAAGGACTATTCCTCCCTTCGGTCGAACAAGTCCGGTCGTTCGAGTGCCAGCAGCACTCTCAGGAGGCAGGGCGAAGGTCAAGATTCAAGGAGGGAGTCAAAGGTCATAACCCTGGAAGAGGTCTTGAGAAATGTTGGCATCTCCTGATTAATTTTATTTGTTGATTAATTTAAGTTAACGAATAGAAGTAATAATAATTATATAAATAAAGTAATAATGATATTTAAATAAGTAAAGTATATATAATTAAGTAAATGAATTAATAATAATAATCATAATAATTGTGTAGGGTGTGTTCTTGTTGTTGTAAATAATTTTTAGTTTGGTGGATTTATATTTTATAGTTCGAAATTCTTTTTAATTTTCTGTCAGCTGCTTCAGTGGATTTTTGTGAAGCTTGGAGACCTCATTTAACGGCACAATAACAAGCCAATTTAATCCTCGGCTATAATCATTATCAAGGAATGCACTAACATCACCACAACGACCACCATCATTACCCTCGTCAACATCAACAGCTGACTCAAAGAATAACATTATTTTTGCTTTCTCTGAGTTGCTCCTGAAATTTAATTAAGCATAATAACCTATTATTATTATTATTATTATTATTATTATTATTATTATTATTATTGTTATTATTGTTATTATTGTTATTATTATTATTATATTATTATTATTATCATCATCATCATCATCATCATCATCATCATCATCATCATCTTCATCATCATCATCATCATCATCATTATTATTATTATTATTATTATTATTATTATTATTATTATTATTATTATCATCATCATCATCATTATTATTATTATTATTATTATATTATTATTATTATTATCATTATTATTATTATTATCATTATTATTATTATTATTATTAGTAGGATGCTTTCAACTACTTGCCAAGTTCACTGCCTTTTCTCTCTCACTGACAGTGGGAATGGATTTGAATAATTATTGATATCAGCTAATAAATATTTATAAGACTAAAAAATATTTAAAAAATAATGAACAACATCCTCGTCTGCTGTCACAGCTGTCATCGTCGTCGTCGTCTTCATCATCACCATCATCACCAACAACAACATCATCACCGTAGTCACTGTCATCATTATCATCACTATTATTCTTTCAAAACCATCAGGCCTTTACCATTACCATGATGACGACAATCATGGTTATTGTTATTCTTTAGACTGGGAGATTGAGTCATGCTGTTATTTCTGTCAACAGTTCTCTAACTATGAGAGAATTTCCATGGGCAGATGAATGAACAGGTTGATGGATGGGTGAATGGATGGATGGTGCAGGGTTAATGGGAGTATGATCCCCGGGTTTTTTAAGCCTAGCTTATAGAAAATTATCTTTAAAGAGATTTAAATATGTTGAGTAAACATGACCCTCATTATTGCTTTATCACCATCTTTGAAAGCATTCTCCACAGTTATTTAAATTATTAATGCAACCGTTTGATGTGGTTGTAGTTGCGGCCACTGTTTGCCCTTTTGTTGGCTTTATATAATTATATTATTACCAATTGCTGTACTCTCACATCTGATCCCCGTATTTTCAAAGTGTGGTGTCCTTGAACCGACGGTAAAGGTCATGACCCCGTCTTCGTCAAATGCAACTTCTCTTCCAACGACATCCTCCAGCAACAAGCAGTTGGATTTGGCGCTCGATGGTTCGAACCAGCAGTTTGGACACAGCAGTTTCTCTGTTACTGTGAGTTTCGACAATATCTCATTATTATTATTGTTATGATGATGATGATTATTATTATTATTATTGTTATGATTATTAATAATGGTATTGTTGTTAATGCTATTATAATTGTTATTATTATCATCATCATTATTATTATTATTATTTCCATTATATTTATTCTCATTATGACACAGTTAAAGCTCTAATTACTACAATTACCATGACATGTTGTCTCATTAATTTTTGTCATTAGTAACATTATTACTTGGATATTTAAATTGTTTTTCATGAAAGTGAGTTTAGCTTCCTAGTCGATTTAATTTTGAACTTAATTTTAATTCATTGGCAGTACTTGGGCACTGTGAAACTTCTGTCCATAGAGAGGCCTGATCTTGCCAGGAAGTGTATTGAACAGATTAGGGTGGGTGGATGTCCAGATAATCCTTTCACTTGATTGATTGATTGATTGATTTATTTATTTACCTCTTTAAAGATTCTTTTAATAATTCATTTATTTTTTTTAAATTTGTTTATTTAAATTGAGTGGTTATGTATTAAATAAAGCACTTGTTTTTAGAATGTTAATTGGATTTTATTTTTTAATAAACTATTCCACCACATTGCACTTGAACCTGTTTGTGGAGTGCCACGTTTATGTACCTGATATTATTTATTTGTTTTGTGGATGTTTTTGCTTTCATTATTTTAATTGGTGCTTGTTTTGTTTTGTTTGTGCTTCTAAACTCCTTCAGCAAACTCCCGTTGAGAGCAGGCGAGTTGTGATAACCATCTCCCACAAACAAGTCATCTTCAGAGACCAGACAACTCAGGTCTGTCAACAATTTTAAAAATAAAATCAAAAATCATTGCTAATAAAGAGCTAAAAATGTCTGACAAATTAAGTCTGGTTTAACTATGAATTTTTTCATAATTAAGTGAGTAAGTTTTTTTCCAAATGATGATGATGATGATAACAATAATAATAATAATAATAATAATAATAATAATAATAATAATAATAATATAATAATAATAATAATAATAATAATAATAATATCATTAGAAATATTATTAATTCATATTCATTTATGAGAATTACAATTATTCATTAATAAAATACGTAGGAAGTCCTCGGGGCACACGATGTCAGTAACGTGTTCTGCGTCTGTCAAGACAGCGAACTGCTCGAATATTTTGCATTTGTCAGCTGGGATGCCATCGAGTCGGTTCACTTTTGCCACGTCTTCAATGCCCAGTACATTGTTAGTCACATTATGACATCATATTATAACATCACATCACATTATAATATCATTCTCTGTCAGGCAAAATCAGCCTCTTCATCATCACTTCATTCTATGTTGATACAAAAAAAAATGGCTGCATGTTGCCAGAGTTATTGCATTATAATCGCTTCAAATCAAACATGCACTCTGACCTTTGCACCGTTTATTAATTTTGTTTTTATTTATTTATTTGATTAAAGTCAGTTGCATAACTAAGATGATTTGGGCTATTAATTCTGTTTTTATTTGACTTATCTTTTGAATGCCTTACTGTATAGGAAGTGATGGTACTTTTTAATGATATCACCTCACCATTTACGTAGCCCTCTACCCGATGGGTGCTCCTTGGCTATTGTGCATGTGATGCACGACCGTCGTGGTTATTGTTATAAATAATAATTTTATAAGGCGTCATGTGCATAGCTTCAGAGGCACCTTGTGTTTTCGCTGTCCCATAGGACGCTAGCATGCTAATGATTCTCAAAATTATTTTTCAGAAACTCTCCACAGATGTCGTCCTTGCCCTTGGTAAAGCTTTTGAAGTGGCTTTCAAGATCATACAACAGGAAGTCACAAAGCAGAACGGAAGGTCGCTATCATCGTCGTCAACGTCGCCGTCGTCTCCGCCGACTGCAATAGCGACAATAGCAGCATCAACGGCAATGCTGCGGCCACAGACAGCTACAGAGAAAAAGTCGACCTTTGTTTGAGTTTTGTTTTTTATACTGTTGAATGTTGTTCTTTCAAATTTTAATGTAACTTGCATTACCACCAAGTCTGCTTTGATGAAATATCGCCAACGTCGTCATCATCATCATCATCATTTACTTCTGATTCTGTTTTCCTTTGCATGTTCATTCACTTGATTTGTGGTTCTGAGATGTTTAGCGATGTTTAAAGATTTATTCTCAAAAGAATGTGTTGTTTTTTTCTATTTTCATCGTACGATTTTAAATTATTTTCAAGCTTAGCCAATGATTGGGGCATTTGTATTTAGGAGAATTTGTCATTGTTGTTGTGATTCTCGTCTTCTTCGGACATTGTTCACTGCCTGTAGTATTTTCATAAGCACGTCTGTTCTGTCGTCTGCTTCTTCATATCATTTCTAAGACTTTTTTTCTCTCCGGCAAGTATTACGAGAATTTCGTCACATTTCCTGTGAATCTCATTGCACAGATGCATGAAAATGTATCATAATCATAGTGATACAATCATAATGATATAGTTGTATAACGATCACTTTGACAAGTAGGCTCGACATCAACTCCAAGCCACTGAATGTCTTCAATTTAACTATCAGCTGCCTCATTTGAAGAGACAAAATGGTATATTTCCACACATTTCCCAACATTTCGCTGGGGACTTTTTGCCTGAGGGGACTCTCATCCATTCCGACACTGTCCGCCATTTGTTCTGTAAATTTGTTGTGGTGCGTTCGGAA
The DNA here is from genome assembly GCA_021613335.1 of Whitmania pigra. NCBI lineage: Eukaryota > Metazoa > Annelida > Clitellata > Hirudinida > Haemopidae > Whitmania > Whitmania pigra. The sequence continues at coordinate 708,815 of JAJTWR010000281.1, read as the reverse complement.
TGTTGGAGTTGAATTTACTTTCTGCATTAATGATCGATCGATTGAACTAAAAAGCCAAAAGCTTCTGAACGATTCGGTCGGCAAAGACATCGCAACAGGATTTTCTGTTAACTCTTTCTGGGCGGTTTTTATCGATTGTATTCGTCAATTTAATTTTGTTGCATGGACTTTTTTAATGCCACGCATTTAACACTTCAACGCCACACAATTCATATTTATTCGAGTGGTTTCTCTTCTTAACTGCTTCACGTTCGTCTGCAGTTTTAAATTCTTGTAAATTCCGACTTTTGATTGATTGGCATTCGCAGGATTGCTGGTTGTAAACATGGAAAAATTAAATCAGTTTACTGGTTTATTCCAACAGTTTTTTTCTTCTAAGTTTTAATGTATTTTATGACAACTGGAAGTGAGGAACTTGTGAAAATTCATCAAAATACATGAAAGCTTTTTAGAGATCAATTCGAAACAAGTTTGGAAGCACTAGTGTAGGATTTCAAATACTGTTTGCTTTTATTTAGGAAGACAATGTCAACACAAATATCCCGATAACAAAAATTAAATTCACCAACACCTTTCTGAAATATTCCATCAAACAACGACAAAAGCATCACTACTGCAGAACATCAAAGCAGAGAAATTTTTCAAATGACTTGATTGAGTCTTGTGACTGAGAGATGGTTTGTTTGTCGCGTTAGAATGCCCCGTGTTGTTCGATTTCAGTGGGTAGAAAAGTAAGTAAAATACTGAAAGTTGGAGGCACGACTGAAGAGACAGAGAAACAAACGAGGTGACAAGATTCTGATTTCGACATCACTTGCGTGGGTTGTCCAAGTGAATTTGTTTACAATCGCTAAGTCATCCGTTGGCAAATGAAACATCGCTCCGTCCATCTGTGAGTTATACCATCTGCATGAGGGTGGCATAGTAGTCCTGAAGGCACAGCTGGAGTTGGGCAAAATTTGGTCGATCCTCTGGTGATGAGCACCAACAACAGGCCATCATGGCAAATCTGAAACAACAGATTCTCTGCACACGATGATCCGAAATATTACATTCGACCTTCTGTTTAAATTACTACCATTATGTCATCTACATTAACAAATCTCAATGCAAATTAAATGTTGCCAACATGAACATCTCGGCGGGTTGGCCGAATGGCCAGGGAGCACCCTCAGTTAGGGGCACATAATTACATAATTACCATAGTGGATCGATTAAAAAGTGCCTTAAAAAGTGTTAAAAAGGTAACCTACCTGGATACATAAAAGACTCGAAAAATCAGATAATGACAGATACAAATACAAACACTTCGTTCGGACAATCGCTCGGTTGAGAGAGCCTGTACCCGTCTTTGAGGAAGGTCACGATGTTGGCAGAAGTGATGCCTTCGTAGGGCAACTGACACAGGGTCATCAACTCCCACAGTGTCACTCCAAATGACCACTAATGGAAAGAACAAGAAGGTAAACTTGCAAGTTAAATTCATTTCGAATAACTTTTAATTTTGCTTAATTATGCACGTTCACCGAATTCTCAATCATTATCCTAATCGTAAACTTTGAGAACTCGAATAGGCTGCATATGACATTTCCACACCTATGAAGGCCTATGTAGTGACAATATGTAGCACTTGTGGTATCATATCTATGTTAGAATTGACATTTTCACTGACAGTATCACCAGATGGAGAGTGGGTATCACTGTCGATGGCCTCTGGAGCGAGCCATCTGATTGGACGCAGTTCGGCACTTTCCAACCTATCGTAATCGCTCGGAAACAAATCAGACGAGAGAGCCGAGTCTGTGACCTTGACGAGCAATTGACTGTTTATTCTGAAATTTTAATCGCCGATATTTTCTTGGCTTCAACTGCTTTTTATATGCGATGCAATTAACAACAACAACAACAAAAACAAGCAACAAACATTTGCACAATAATTACAACTTTTATTTTATTCTTTTACATTTAACAAATGTACTTTGGCTAAAGTACTGTCCATTTACTAATGTGAGGAGATCAAAATCACGTTTTGGTTAATTATTAATAACATCATTGTCACTACAAAATCAAGACGATCATATATAAAAGATTAAATTTTTTTTAACAGTTACAAACAACCAATAGTAATTGTGTTAACAATTATAATTAATTAAATTTAATTTAATTGTGTTATCAGTAATTAACAATTATAAATTATTAAACAAATAAAAGTACATGCTACCAACATGCAGTTCCTGGTTCCTAGATCCTTGTGTACGATGTGCTTCTTGTGCATGTAGTGAACCCCGTGTGCAATTTGAATGGCTGCATAAATCAACTGCTCCCTTGTCACTCCCTGTATGACAACAAATCTGACAATCGTCGTCATCATCATCATCACCCTCGCCATCATCATCATCATCATCATCGCTGTTATTATCATCAAGTTGCTGATAATATCAAGAATATCAAGGTCCAATTTAAGTACTTTTTTAAATTTAAACTCTCCTCGAAAGAAAACTAAGCGCTTTAAGATGGAGCCAAAGTAATGTACATTACAAAGTAATGTAAATTGTAAAGTAATACAAAGTAATGTAAAGTGTACCTCTAATTTCAAAGCAAACAGCACCTTTGTTTCAAAATACCAGTTACCTGGTTATTACAGTTTGCATACCTGGTAATTTTGGTTGGAAGGCACAACTCTGTTGCTGGTGATGTACTTTTTGAGGTTGGTGTCGTCAGTGTACGAGTACAACAGCATCGGCCTGCAATCTTCTTGCACGCAAGCGGCGATCAGACTCGACAGGTTCTCCGAGGGCATGTCCTTCATGAGGCAACCGGATCTGAGGAAGTCGTCGATTTGTTCCTTGCTAGCGTCGCCTGATTTGTTTGTGAATTATTAAAAGTAACTTTAATGTTGGCAATAAGGATTAAATTAAACAATTAAGAATCACAACCTGAAATGGTCTTAATGAGAACCTTCTTGTCAACATCTCCCCTCTCAACAATCTCGCACGAACCAATCAACTGTCCGATGAAAATTCTGCCATAAGTACCTGATAAGAATTGCAAACCAACAATCAATCAACCATTCAATCCATCAAACAATCAACCAACCGATCAATCAATCAATTAATCAGTCAATCAGTAACTAAAATCAAAATCAGATCAAGCAAAATTACTTCAGCATTAGTTCAAGTGAGCTGCTAAAAGTCCCTTAGTTAAGTGGTTCCCCTTCAAGCTGACAACCGATAACGAAATTGGAATTTGACAAGAGAACTGATGTGACACATGGCGTTCAAAACCTCACTTATCATGCCGTCAGTGGGAACAGATTGATCTCATGCAAGTGATTAAGCACTTATGTTGGCATTCATTTTGTAATACTTAGAATTATTCCTTTACAATTAATGATTTATTAATTTATATAATACATTAATGAAGCACCATCATGTAATGCAGGTGCAAGTAAATATTAAGGACAAACCTTTAAAAAAATATCTAAAACAAGTAATAACCAGTTACTAGTACTATTATTACTATGGTACTAAAAATAAATTTAAATCAAGCAATTATTATTAACATATATTATTATTAGTATCAATAATTAATAATTAATAATAAAAACTTTCCCACAACCTTCCATGAAAAGTTCCTGAATGGAAACGCTGCTAGCCTCGATGGCCACTTCCTGCAGAGTTGTTTTGGCGTCTGCCACCCTCAAATCTCCGTAGCTGATCATCACTCCGGGTGGTCCCTGGTGCTTCTCTGGAGTTCTCGCCACCGACTTGTTATTTTCTGTTTACATATAGGTTCAGGCATCATCATCATCATCGTCAACAACAGCAGGCTATCATCGCCATCACCGTCGTTGTCATCATCGCCGCCACCATTATCAGCAGCAGTAGCATCATCATCACCACCATCGTAGACATCATTAGTACACATAATGATTAGAGGGAAATTACTAAATTACTTAAACCGACCGACTGACGAGCTGATCGTGTCCACCTTCAAGTACCCGTGCTCACTGAAGGACAGGCTGTTTATGGTGCTCATACCGCTGGAAGTGTGAATTGCAAATTGTGATTCATGCGATTGTATTCCAAATGGTTCTGCATTTAATTTATTCAGTGGTTAACCATTTTACATTCCATTGTTGCGTAAACAAACGGAAAAACATTTCTAAAAGACCTAATTAAAAATAATAATTACTATGATGATGATGACAACTTTGATGGCAATGACATACTAATTTAACAATGACTAATTTAATTAAAACAACTTCTAATAAAATAAAAAGAGTTAAATTCATATTAAAACTTATTCAAATCAAACTTTTCCAACGATTGATTAAATTATAGAAAAGCAATAAATCATCTTTATAATTTTTAATTTTTAATCTCTCCATTTATATTTTGAGAAGCCTCGTTTCTACCTCTGCTTGTCGTAGCTTATCCTCTTCACACGCATGTAACAGGCGGCAACGACAAGAGCAAGGACGATGATGAAACCACACACGGATCCGACACCGATGTAGAAGTAGTGACTCGACGTTTCTGGAACTGTTTACAAAGTTGAATTTAGAATTTAAATTTCAGTTTCTGAAAATGTCTATATCATGTGGTTTACAGTTTAAATTTATTTCAAATACCAATTGTATACCAATATTGCTGGTGCTGGATGTTCAAAAAAGAATACATTGAAAATGGACTTAGTCTGTTTGAAAGATGAACATTTTTATTTTAATTGATTTTAATTATTAACCAAATAATTATTGAAATTTTTAGTGGCATTTAAAATGCAGCACAAGTGAGTAATTGAATTACGTGAATCATGCGATTGAGTGAATGGTAATGCATTCTCACCTCCATAATAAGATGAATTTCTTCGAACAATTGTTTCAATGTGATCTTCCTCCCTATTGCTGAATAAATCTTTAAAAAATTTGCACAACTTTAACTTATGGAATTTAAACCAATCCAAAAAATTTTGAAATTTTCAAGTATAAAAAACAATCAAATTAACCATAGATTAACTAGAACTAAATTGTATCTTACATATAATTTTATTATAAATTTATATGCAAATTATTAACATTAAATGCAAGCTTCCAATCATCTAAAGATATTCTCTGCAATTAAAAGTCAACCAGTGCATGACATTAAATTAATTATTAAATTAAAAATGGGAGTGGATTTAAAAAATGATAAAATAAAAAAACTGAGTTAATAGGACGACAGACTAAACACACTAAAACCAACAAAGTAAGAAACAAAGCAGTACATAACACCCAACATGCCTCTGTAATGTCTGCACATTTTCGTGCACTTAATTTCCAGGTTGGTATGATTTTGCGGAGATGGTTGTGGATAAGTGACATTGATAAAGATGGAGACATTCACTTCCAAATGAATCTGTGTTGAGCACTGAAGTGTGACCCTGAAGACTAATTATTAGAAATTTAAAATATCATGCTCATTTAATCGTTACTTAATAAAGCAACAAATTTATTAAAGTATACTTTCAATGCAATAACTAGTTGCCATTTTTTCTGAGAAAAAATATTACAGCTATAATTAAATCTCTTCTAGAATGTCATTCCTTTACTGATGTAAATTTTTTAAGAATTAAAATTTAGTCAATTTAAAAATAAAGTCATTGTAAGACTACTAACTAGGTACCTAGTCAATGTGACTAGTTATTGCTACATTGTCAAGACTTCAGCAAAACTTATTATGGTCTATCTCTAATATAACTTCAAAATGTTGTAATATTAAAGAAAAATATGCTTACCAGATTTTACTGTAGGTATTTCGCCAACTTCTTTTAGGTTGGTTGTTGGCAAATTCATTGCAGATGGATTTGAGACTGCAAATCCAATACTATACAGAAGCTGTGTTTATTAGAAAAATAATGAATATTCAAGGTTTTGTTAACTAAGTTTTCTTTGAATTAGTAATATAATAATTAAATATCATCATAATTTTTAACATACTCCAGGCTCTTGAGGACCTCTGAGACTTTGCCAATCAAAAAAGATATCATTTACATCAGCAGGTATTGGCAGTGAAAAGTGGAGTGCATAAGAATGGGGCACTCCATCTCTTACGTAATATAAGTCCCCTTGCAAACCTTGAAACAAATTGATCATATGAGAGAATGTAGAGAACAAGAGATTTCCCATTGCAATTGTTATTTTTGTGCACGAAAACAAGTTTTTAGAACAGTTCCTGTCAACAAATGAAAATTTAAAAAAAAGGTACGTAATTACCTAAAATTCGGTTTGTTTCCGATGAATTCAAGTACAAATTGAAACTCGTCAAAACAGAATTTAAATTTCCTAACAAAATAGCTATTAACAGAAACAAGCGAGGTATAACATCCATTCTCAAGGAAATCAAAACAGAGGCCTCTTATTAGTCATACCTTCGAAAGCACCACGGTTTGCCTTTTGTCGTAAGACTTATTAATTAATAATAAATAATGATGACCTTGATAATATTTGGATTCTTGGCTAAGATTTTTTTTGTTGAGAGGAAACTTAATAGGAGACTTGACTACCTCACTATAGCCACGCAAAGTTACGGTTAACAAAACCGATGTTTCGTTATAATGCGTTTCCATTCATTATTTTTTTACAACCAAACACAGGTAAAATTTTCCAAATGGTAAGAATTTCGCGCGACCAGTCTGTTTCTAGCAGGCATTAAGTTCTTGTGCCACACAAGCTTAGCCACGTAAATTTAAAGTTTACCTTGATTTAAACAGACGAACGTATTTATTTAAAATAGAAAGAAATTCTAGGACGATTATAGTTCCAACCAAACATAATTATAAAAGGCTAATAAACATTTTGATTGAAAACCAATAGTCGCGACAATGACATCAACGAACACCTAGGCGGGAGACAAACCCTTAAGAACCACTACCAGACTACGGCGGCAATTAGAACGACTTAACAAACCAAACCAAGCGATAATTACATTGAAAATACATCCTAGGGATATTGCTGAGATTTCAAAGACCTTGGAAGACTAACGTTGCAGGAAAGAAAGCAATCATACTGCAGAGAAAACAAAAGTAGTCGTTTATGAAATTATGAAAGACTGACAGTCTCACGATATGTTTAGAGGTATCAACCGTCCTTCAATTCATTCAACCAGGCAATCAAAAGAAAGATCTGGAACTGCTCAGCATCTGATCCCTTGAAACTCTCATTGACCTCTTCATATCTTCCTTGACCTTTTGCATCATGAGCTCCATGCATGCAGAGGCATCCTCCTTGCTGTCGTGGCCATCCACTGGAAACAGAGAATCGAGCTATCAATACCGACTCATAAACAAACGACAACAAAAGATAACAATCTTCAAATTAATGAAATGCCAGGTTAGACAACCCATCCGGAGAAATTTAGCGAATATTTAAATAAATAATTTAAATAAGCAATTGCTGAAAAAGTTAAATATGTCAACAGTAATTAATGGTGATTAGAGTTAAAAATGCTAACAATTCTGCTGGATTGTTTTCTTGAGAATTTCCACCGACAGATTCCTGAGAGCTCTCTTGTAAGGAAATCCAAGCTTGTGAGGGAAGACCACTGAGGTATCGACGATGTTTTGGTGCAGAAGCTTGAAAAATAAAATTAATTGTAAATATAAAATAAATAAGTCTTAAAAATTAATGCCATTCTAAACAAAGCCCTAAACTTTTTAAAGGTGTAAATCAAAGCTATATTATTTAATTATATTAAAATATTATGCAAATAACACAATCTAAAACAAATAGCATTCTCCAAATGGTTCCTATAAATATAACGACCAATAGTTGACCAATCATAACTGTCACTATCCTTTCCAGTATCATCGTTTACACAAGCACCGTTGTAATGTCGTCGACGTCAACAAACCTTCAGGGACAAAAGGTCATTCTCGAGACTGTGTCCGATGAGTATGGTCTTGTCGTTGAACATGGTCAGAAGAACTGCCTGAACGTCTCTCAGGGTCGTCCTAACGTCCTCCATGTCCTCCTTCTTTATTCCACTGAATCTGTAGCATGAAGGATTTGCAATCGTTGTTGCTGCTGTTGCATACAATGTCGTAACAGATACAAGTACGCTCCAGCCTAGCTTAAACCGATCTGACGATTATCGAGCGCAAGATTTCATGCGACGACGAACGATAATTAACATTCGCAATGGTTTTTAAGTAGGAATAAATACTCCGACCAAACTATTTCTAAGCTATTAAAATGATGATAATTGTTGAAATATTGTGAATATAAACAAATCAAGCCACCTAGTGTTATAATCGACCACACGCGAGTCTGGCTTGACGAGTTTGTCGTAAACCACTTTCAGGTTGAAGTCTATGACTGTGATGCGTGCCAACTCGCATCCTGCCACTGTGTAAATCTGGTGAATGTAACAATCAAAAATGATAAAACCACTTAATGTAACTGTTATCATCAGCCCCTAAACACTCACAATATCATAACTATCATCATCACCAACATTCATTATAATAAAAAAATCATAATAAATTTCTCATAATCAATATCAATATAACTTAAGTCAGGCAACCAATAATGCCCATCACATATGCCATAAAGTTCAAAGGTGAAAGTTCAAACCATCTCGCAATCGAGGGCGTAGATGCCATAAAAGTCATCCACTTTTGGACTGCAGGGCAGGGTGCTGACGAATCCGGTGAGGTTGACAAACTTGTTGTCTTCGTGGACGTGAAACTGAAAAGTTAAAAATTTTGGAAATTAAAAACAAAAATTTATTATGATTTTGCTGAAAGTTATTGCTTCACTAATATTATTTGGTATTCTTTCAAAAACATTATTACAGAGATTAGTAGAAGTAAAGCCTTCTCTTCTATTCTATAAGAATATACAATGCTCTCAAAAGATTGGCCTATCACAACAAAAGAAGAAGAACAACAACAATAACAAAACATCAGCAACAATAACAAAACATCAGCAACAATAACAAAACATCAGCGACAATAACAAAACATCAGCAGCGACAACAACAACTCAAAACTTCGATAACCAACCTCGGCCACTTCGCAGCCTCTGTCGTATGCAGACCCACCGCAGCAATTGTACCTGTGATCCACGTTGCCAGCAACTGTTTATAAAAAAAATTCAAATATCAGAGAAACAAATAAAACTGATGGAAATTGAGTAAGTGGTACCTCGTTTCTTCCAGTAAGGCCCCCAGTGGTAGACACATTCCTCTTTCCTGAGGTAGTTCCCATTCTTGAGTATGACAAACTCCTTGTTGCATCTGCAGCATATCTTGCGATTTGCTGGAGATGAACCAACAGGCAGTACATCTCAAATTGATACCATGTCAAGTCGTGTTAGTATTCAAGCTCGTTAAAATGAGTAAGGTAATAATAATAAAGTTAATCAACATGATAAATAACAAGGGTTATGCTAATTAGTAACAAACAGAGTCGTGACCGACATCATGAAATCAATGTTTGCAATGGTTATAAATCTTATCAGCCAGCAAGTCACAATATAACAGCTATTTGAAACTTTTTGATTTTAAATTTTAAAAACCTAAAAATTTGTCTTATTACCATCGGTGCTGTAATCTTTAGAATATTTCTTGTTCGGTATGGCCATGATGGCATTGGTTTCGGGATCCTTGAACGGAAACCCGTGCTCCTTCAGCTGATCCTCTGTGAGGATGTAACTCTTCAACCTCTGATACATCTCCCTCTCTGAATGAGCAAAGAAGACAATATGGATGAAGAAATCCATGAGTGGAATGAGTAATTCATATCAAGTTTTCCATGTTAAAAGGTTCATGGAGTGCAGGAAAATTTAATAACAGTGGATTATTGTTAATAATTGTTACTAATACTAATATTGTCATTACTATTATTATACCTGTTAGAGGGGGTGGTTCCATTGATCCACATCTGTTGAACGTAAAATTGCAATCCTTGTTGCTCTTAACAAGCTGTGCATCACTGATTGGTTAAAAAATGATCTTCCTTGTCATTCATTTAAATTTTATAAAATCCAAATTAAATGGCAAAATAATAAGTGACAATAAAGTATAATTATGATTCTGACGTCATTGCAACATTATTGACTTCTTATGTTATTATCCCAAATGAGTTTAATCCATGAATTATTTGAAAATCAAATCACAAAAATCATTTGATCCATAAAAAGATCATCCTTCTGCATTGACTGCTGAGCACACATTGGCACAGTAGCACACCAGATTGTGCTCCATTTTTTGTTTCCCATTGTCAATGTGACGCATCACGAACGATTGGCTGCTGGCAGGTAAACAACTGCACGAGCAAACTAAATAATAATGACACTAATAAACATAATTATAATAATACAAATAAAAAAAATAATAATAATGATAATAATAATAATAATAATAACAATAATGATAATAAAATGTGAGCAGTGATCATACCCTCCAGATTTGTTGTCTTTTTTGGCACTCACTTCCCTGTTGAGATTGATCATGAGAGACACCAGTCTTGAATTGTAAGCAAATTTTGAAGGACAAGTGGTCATCAGTTTCTTTTCTTCTTCCAATGACTGAATTGAATTCAAATGTCTGATAACTATCATTATAATTATAACATTTGTTCTAGGTGATGATGAATATGATCATGCTAATAACATAATAACTTCTAATATCCTGATGACAACTACGTCAAAGAACATAAACCCAAATTGGATCGTCAATTAAATCTCAATTATTGAAAGTTAAATTATGACTTTTAATGCAATTAAATGATATATTTTTGATCAAATATGCTCGACTGAATTAAATTGGCAATTTTTCATTAACATTTAAAACCTATGAAAATCATTTGTTTGTAAATAGAATGTTAATGTTAATGTTAATAGAAAAAATCTATAATAGCCAAAGGTCTATCAATTTAATCTTGAGTGTTTGGCCAAAAATAACATTCAAAGTTAAGGGCAGCAATAAACATTCTCAATGAAAATTCTGAGTTTATTGATGTTGTTTGGCAAATATTTTAAAAAATATTTTTTAAATATTAGAATTTAATCCATTTGCAAACGGAGCCTACCCTGGTGTACGCATCCTGCTGAGTGTCGTAGATTTCCAAGCATTTGTCGATGATTTTGTTCAGCTGCATGAGTCTGTGGTTGATGGGCACCAATCCAGAACTTACTTGATAGGTGATCATTGGCCTCTTCAGTACTTCCTGAGGAGCCAAGTTTAAGAAACTGAGTCTGAGTAATTCCACCTCCACAGAAATAACTTTTGCAACTGCAGATTATCTAATCGACTGCCCACCTTAGAGGGAACGTGTGCAATTCGTCTCGATCCTTTCAAAGAAACCGCAGAAAAGTCATTGGCTTTTGATGTGGCCTTCTCTGCTTCGGGTGCAATCTAAATTTGATTTTGTTTGTTTAAATTTAAATATAAATCACTAACAATGCACATGTGTTCATTTAATAGTTAGACATGTTGCAGAATGATGTGTCCAATATTTATTTTGCTGAACTGAACCTTATGGTTCTCATAAATTGTAAACACAACACTTGTAATCAAACAGACCAAAAGATGATTCAAAGATGAAAGTATCAACTACAAAGGAAAGTCTTGATGCAAAGCAATCTTTAACACCTCAACAGAAAGGTGGCCCGTGCAACAAACTAGGTCACATTGTGATAGCCATTCAAAATTCAATCAAAAGAACCACCTCATTTGCCCGCCTCTGCTTAGCTTCATTTAGTCTTTCAATCATGACCTGCTTATGATCCTTAATTGTATTCTTAGGCCTCACGGGCACCTGGAATCAAAAGGTGCTTCAAATCAATTAAATAAAGTTAAGTTTGTTTGGAAAATCAATAAAATCATTTTTTTTGTTGATAAATTTGATTTGACTAAGCAGAACAATAAACCAAAATCAAATAAAATAACTCAAGGGTCAGTCTTAAGGAGACACATCTACAAAGGATATCGGTTGTGTGGAAAATACAAACATTGTTGGTGTTGGAGGCGGATTGGTGAGCGATTCTCCTCTTTCCGACGATTTTGGACCCCTCCTCGGATTTTGAGGGCTGAACGGGCAGTTTGTGCTGCTACCAAAAATTATACAAAAATAATAATCAAGTAATCAGGCAAGTAATTGTGTATAAAGAAAAATAACAAATTTAAATTCAAGCATATCATTTTTACCTCTTTGGGCTTCTTGGACTGAGGTTCCATAAATATCTTGTAGCATTCCTTCAGCCTTGATGTGACGTCGTCGTCATCGTCATCATCATCAACAATCCTGCAGTCATCATCACCGTCATCATCATCATCATCATCAATCCCTCCTCCATCACTAGGCTCCATGTCACTGTTGCTAAAACATGACTCTGGAGCAAGTTGTTGGCAGGAATTGTTTCTTTGTCGTTTCACTGACGGGCAGTTCGACGAACTTGTCATCGACGAAGCTCTCTTTGCATTTTCCATCGTCTTGGAAACGTGCTTTGATGGTTCATAAGTCTTTGCACCCTTGGAAGAATTTATGCTCTGTTTCAGAGGTCTTCCATCTTTAGCTATCTGCTTGTCTGTTCTAACGGTGACTCCGTTCTTTAATTTTTGTTTGACGGCATTGTCGTCTGCTTTCTCGTTTTTCTGGTTGCCGCCGGAGAGAGGATTGCCGAAGAGATCCATCTCCAGCTGGATGGATTCGGCAATTTTCAACGACTCGACGTTAATCTGAGATTTCTTCGAGACTTCCTTCGACTTGAGAACATGATCGAGTTTCGACTTCACTTTGCAAGACCCGGTGTCAGATTTTTTAGCTTCTGATTCCTTGTCCAACTTATTTGACAGCCTCTTTATGTCACCGATCAGAGATGATGATGATGATGATGCCTTTTGCAGCTGTGCATCCTTGCCTGTTGATTTAAAGCCAGCCTCTTTTGATGCGTTTTTATTTTGACATTTATCTGTTTTAGTCGAACTTTTCACTGATGAATCCTTCTTTATTACATTTGTTTTGATTTGAGTCTTTTTATCATCTTTATCAGCAGAGATAATTTCAGCTGATTTTTTAACTGGTTTTTCTTTTGCAATTATTTTTTCATTTTTATTATTTAAATTAGAATCCTTTTTAAGACTTTGAACACTTTTGGGGGGCAGTGAAACAACTCCAAAACCTGATGGGCATGGTTCACAAGTGGAGTCCATTCTGTTAGATAGTTCTGCAACATCACTGTTAGATTTGACTTTCTTGAGATTTACAGATTCTTCTGCATTGTGTTCCAATTCATCAAATTTTCTTTTGAGATCGGACGTTCTGGGCTTGTTCGGACAAAAATCAACTGCAGTACCTGCAGTCGATGCAGAGTCAGCATGAAGTTCCTCATTGCTAAACTGGGCAATATCTCCTAAGGTCACCCTTTGCAGAGTTGCTGGACTTTCTGATGTTTTTTGCTTTTTGAGCTGCTCGAGAACTGAAATGGGGGTTGGTATGTACTGTGGTGCTCCATTTGAGTGCAGTGAACTGGGCGTGGTACGACTTAGTTGCTTTGTTGCAATTCCAACCAAGCCTAACAGTGAAGGTGGCTTTGATTGGGCAGTGGGGATATACACTGGAACTTGACTAGACGCTACAATAAACAAAAAGCAAAAGATACCGGTTACTACTTGAAAAAAATCCAATAAAATTATGAGTATTAATAACTAATGATGTAAGCATATCGTTATTTTAAGTTGCTTGATTACGACGGCCGTTTTATTAACAGTAAAGCAACAAAGGTCCAACAACATCGTTACGTCGATAACATGACATTACATTCTTCTTTATGTCTGAAGTGGCAATTTGGGCGGTCGCATAGACCACTTGCAAAAAATGGACAGTCTATTCCTTTAAAGTAGCCTGATGACGGGAACATTCTCGTCCCTTAATTATGCTCAAAATATAAACAAGCATCCTTCAGACAAATAAAAAGATTGCAAGTGAAAGTGGATTTTTTATTTTTAGTATATAAATTGAAAAATTAAAAGTTACTCTAATAATTTTATTACTAAAAATCTAAACTTAATTATTAATTTAAAATAGTTATACTATTTGCTAATTAATGTTTCACTTTAACATGAAATTATTGGAACAAAATTGTATATGCTTGAAAAAATAATGCTTATATAATTATTTACTTTTTCTTCAAATTTTTGTAACAATATGTCTCAGAAGGCTAAATTGAGCTGCAAAGAATAAAAATGAAAATAGAAAAAGATGCTCACAATTAAAAAAAAAAATTTGATTAGTTAAATGCTAAACTTCTGTAGCATACCCTTCAGACGAGTGACCTAGCTTTACAATTTGACTATATATTGCATAAACTATTTAGTTACGTAATTTTCTTGTTTGACATTTAAACGTTTTTATTGGAGTGATAATCCAAATTTTGAAGACACTTTATCACGATAAACTGATAGCTTCTCTCTAACATATTTCGGTCTCGTTCAGATGTGGCAGATTATTTGTTGTACAAATTTATAAGCGAAAATTTCAGGTAATTGATATCTAAATTTAATTTAGTTTCAAACTTCATGCTTTTAATTTAATCGAGCCGCGTGTATTTGGAGAATGAGACGAATACCTGTCGTAGATGCACAGTGATTTCAGATACATCAATTAAGAAACTATCAACGTATTTAAAGTACAAAAGAAAAGATAACATTCAATTTTTCAGACTAACAGCCGAAAATTAGATTTATGGTTTTATCTTGCAACGCACCCCTGCACTGAATTGTTTGTTTGTATGGGTTTTACTTGGCGGTTACACTTGGTTGCTGAGGTGCATTTTTGAGAGTTGAGCTCCTCGCTGAAACAATTATAAGTTCCATGCACGAACTGTCTGCTCGGTGTGCGAATTATTATTTGTCGGTTTTTGTTATTCAAAGCAATTGGATTTACTTTATTTGCTTTCCGTTCGCAGTCGGCGTTTCATTGATTTGTTAGCTTCGAATGAGTGAGTGAAGTTTCGTGTCCCTGAGATGTTACGCATTTACAAAAAATATTAACACTTTGTGTTTTGATGACCACAGGAGTCCGGAGCTAATGTTTCATTTGATGACTCTTTTTCTAATTCATCGTAAGAATGAACCTAGTTAAATGTGGTGTGACGAGGGACGGATTAAGGGAACAAGTAGTTCCAGCAACCTTTCCAAGACCATACAGTATTTCCTGTAAAGCTCTCAAAAAAGCCATTTCATCTCTGCACAGAGTTGATGACTTTGATTGCGAATACATCGGTTCAGGCTTCTTCTCTGACATTTACAAGGTTTGTGTCAAATGAAGTTATGCTTATCTTGTAATTTTGGTTTTCATAAAAATACACAAGCAGTTTTTAAATGAATGTTTTCATCATATTAAAAACATCAGATGAATCAAACCAATTACCGAATCGTAGGTTGTCCACAAAATAACTCGACAAACCATGGTCTTAAAAAAGAATGTCAAAACCACAAATAGATCAAATGTGAGGAGAGAGATTCAGTTAATGAACACACTTTCTCATCCGAACATTTTAAGGTAAGATTTTCAAATTGCTTTTTTAAATTCCAGAATTATTGTAATTGCACTTAGCCAACATTTTGGTTTTCTTATTTATTAGAATTTGACGTAAATTGCACTTTTTAGTTGCACTACCATTTACTTACCATGCACTATCCCCACCCGGGGATGCTCCCTGGCAGCGAGGGGTTGGTCGCAAACACGTTATGACGTGGCAACCCATTGGGTTAACCTGCATTTTATTCTATTAATAATTGACTATTTTTCTGTCATAAGCTTTAGCTGGTTGTACATTTCATCAACATAGTGTGCATAGTTTTGCTTACCTCATGTTTGCATTTAATTGTCATTTGTGTTGTTTAATTTCGACTCGACTCATGTCTTCTGTCATGGCTTATGTCATTCTGTTGTCACACCTCAGAATTAGCATAGAATTTGAATCGAATGTTTATCTGTTTGCAGGTTCTTTGGAGTTTGCGTGATCGAAGGACACATGCACGCTTTGGTCGAGGTGAGTTTATCAGACTTTATCGCAACGACTGATGAACTTGTGTTGTTATCACTGAAAGTTCATTCGATTGACAAGTAAAACTTGCTCAAGGTTTAATCAGCAGCTTTGTTTCACTTTATAGCCTGCTTTCTTTTCTGATTTTGAGACAATTTTTATTTTTTCTTAACTGTTAATGACAGTGAAACAGTTATCATTTGATTTTAGGTCATCTGGTATTTCAATGGTTATGCTGGTTGATAATGTGACTATCATGACTAATTAATTAGTTGCAATAGACTGTCTTTGAATCCTAATTTACCTCTGAGTAATCGCTGAGATGCTCGGGAATACTCAACAGGGATTCTGAATAATTTTTTATAATTATTTCCTTTGGAAGTACCCAGAGAGTGAATCACTTAATCTAGTTAATCTTCTATTCTTCTTTTGCAAAAATGTTTACATAATGTTGTAACCTCGAATTGTATTTGTGAATGCTTTAGGAGTTTCTGTTTTTCATTTCAATTATTTCTGAATTTCATCTTAAGTGATGTGGTTTTTATTTTACAAAATGTTTCATGTGGTGGAATTTTTCAATAACAATTTACAATTTCTTTATGTTTTCTGATTAAGTCTGATGTTTTCATTAATTACAATTAATTACAGCAATTCTTTCCTAAACTCTCCAGCTAATAGTTTTTTTTTGAAAATCCTTTGAGAATCCTTTGTCTTCCAGAGATTTTTTCTGAGAAAAGTTGAGATATATCTTGAGTGGATGGGAGGACGTTGTTGTCCTGTAATTACAGATACTGCTACTGTTGTTGTTATTATTAATAATATTATTATTAATTGTAATTATTGTCACATAATAAGTGTGATAAAATATTGCATGATTAGTTATTACTGCTGTTAAATACAGCAATATATGATGATGTTACATTTATAATTTTGTAATTATGGTATTATTATAATATGCAAGGTTGCTATTATTCTTGCCTCGTGGAAGTAGATGAGCAGAAAATGCAGCTTATCAGGAAAGGGTATTAAGAGATTAGGACTGTCTGGTATGACTGAGGTGTCACTGATGATCATTTATAATAAATTGAATAATAATAATAACAATAATAATAATAATAATTAATAATAATAATAATAATTTGGAGGTGGAGTGACTTTACTGTTTTAATGCATTTAATTAATTTCTAATTAACAGTTTGTCGTTGTTTATTTGAGATTTGCTTTTGATCAAAAATTTTTAGTTCATTGTTTCCACACGAATTTACTGTATTTTCCTCGGCAGTTAAGGGTATTTTCCAAGTCATGTGGTGCGTAATTGATTGACGATTGGTTGTTCACTTTCTGTTTATATTTTTATCCGTGATTCACAGTTCAATTAATGGTAGTTCTGTTTATTTATGCATGCATGGACATGTCAACAATCACATTACCTAATCATCGGCAATGATGCCAACAAAACATAACGAGAGACACAAACACCTCACAGACATTCAATTCATTGACCTGCATTTTAAATTATTCCACAGACGTTTTCACACTTTTCTGAGTTTGTTCAGGACTAAACCAGGAATTAATTAGTGTTTACATAATAACTAATACTAACAATTATTATAACTCATTGGACTTGCTATTGTTATTTATTTCTTCAGTCAATGTTGGTGGAGTGAGATAATGAACGGTCAAGCTTTCAATGAACCCTCCGATCTTTTAACACAAACTCTGATCTTTTTGAATGAACATGCAATTCTGCATTGAGAGCAATAACTGGTGCAAAGGTTGTAAAAGTTCAAAAACGAGTTTCAGGTTTCGGCCAGTTTGATGTGGAGTACTTTGTAATTAGATCTTATTAGCTGGTTCTTGGTAATGCTAACTTGGTCCTTGTTTGTCAAGAGTTTCATTAAATTTCCAAAGAGCTGTCAGTAAGCAAGCACATGTGAATGTTTTACTTTTAATGACCACGTTCAAGTGCTGGGTTTACAATTCAATTTCCTCAGCGCATCTCGAATCTCTCGACCAGGTCCGCACCTCTAGCTTTTGCGACATTTTACGACATGGTAATTGTCGTTGTAATTGTTTGTAGAAATGCAATTAATTTGATCGAAAACTCATGCGAACCTGAGTCATTTGCAATCGGGTTTTTCAATGAAAATGCATTTCAACAAAAAAAAATCTTATTCTGATTTAAAAAGACTTCATAATACGATTTGGTGCTTACAAAAAAAAACGTAAATTTTATGTTTGGGACAATAACATGGAATAAACAAAGAACTAATTTACTTTTCCATGTTTGGATATCTCCAATCTGTGCTGTTGCAAAACTGGCACTTTTACTAAAATTTGGAGGATTATTATCAACATATTAATTTATTATGTCATCATTATTATTTAAATGTATATTTATTTATTTATTTATTTACTAAGCAAATCGCATTATAAGTAGAATGACCGATTCTCTTGAAAACCCTGAAAAACGACAAGATTAAAAAAATAGTGTGATTTAAAACTAATCCATTCCTACTTTCAAACCAATCCATTCCATCTTTCTTTTCCAGTACATCAACGGGGGAAGTCTCGAGCAGTTGTTGGCGGACAAAAGTGTCGACCTCCCGTGGACGCTGAGAATCCACCTGGCATGCGACATTGCCAAAGGTATCAAGTACCTTCACTCCAGTGGCTACATGCACAGGGATCTCACATCCAAGGTTAGGCTAATAATAATAATATTAATAATAATAATAATAATAATTCATTTATGTGGCGCCTTGGTTCTTGGTTTAAAGGCTGTTTATGTATTTCTTTGAATCAACATCTTATTGGATTTTTACTTATTATGTTTATTAATATTAATAGTTTATTTAATTTATTAATACTACCATATTTTAACCATTGTTGTCATTGCATGTGGCTTTTTATTGTTTAGTGTTTGTCTGCGCAATTAAAAATTGGAAGTGAATGGTTCTATTATTATAGTAATTCATCTTTTCATCGTGATGAATTGTTGGAATTCAAGTCATCGCTTAAAAGAAATTCTTGTGATTGTTTAAACGGAAAATATTTTTCTGAGCATTTTATGTGCATTTTTCATCAACTAATTTTTAAAGGAATTTCCAGTCTTATTCAGTGAAATAAATTGATGTCTCTAGTCTCAAGGAACTGTTATTATTGTTGTCGTTCTAAATATAGACCGGTCCTACTGGCTATAAGGTGCTTCTGACTTTCATTCAGTTCTTCACTCAGTTGGGCAATCATCTTGCAACACTCACAACAGTATCTCCTGTTTGCTAATTAAACTGATCTTGTTGCTTAAGTCAGGGAGTGTAAGCAAGTGTTTCTTCCGTCCAACTTGATTGAGATCATCATCAGCTTCATGTCGACATCATCTTCGACACTATCTGTTATCGTCATCATCATTACCATAGTCATCGCTATCATCATCATCAGCAGCGTCATCAATATGGCAACGTTATCATCACCGTAGTCATCATCATCATCATGGGCGACCGTCATCGTCACCGCTTTCCCTGGAAACCCTGGAGAATGGCTCAAATTAGATTTCCATGTCAATTTGCAGACGCTTGCAGTCCACGTTTCGGCATTTTATTCGTTCTTCAATTTCAAGATGTCTTCAAATACCCTTAAATATCCTCAAATATTCTTAATTATTCTTAAATATCCCTAAATACCCTTTTAAATGTACTTAAATATTCTTAAATATCCTCGGATATCCTCAAATAGATGCTTTCAATATTTTTTTCTTTTACGTCCCTCAAGCTCTGTCAAGGCTTAGCTCCTCTTAGTCGTGAGAAAAATGGCAAACACTGCCAGACTGTGTTTATCAAGTTTTCCAAAGTTTTGGCACAACCTTGTAGGGATAGTATTTTGGAAAGACATGACTACGATGATGATGATGATGATGATGATAGTGGTAATGATGGTTATGGCTTTCTAGTTGGTAATGGGATTTTACAATTCGGAATTTTACAAAGAAGGAGTAGTGATGTGAAGCAAGCTAACAATAACTATTATTATTGTTGTTATTAATATTAATAATAATAGCTATTATTATTGTTGTTATTGTTATTAATATTGCTACTGAGATGGTTATTGTGGTAAAGGAAGCCATGGACTGAAATCAATTGTTTATCGTCTTACTAATACTAATTACTAATAGTTTCGCGAATAATTGGACGACACTCACAACTCGAGTGATATCATGTGCCAAATTATGCCTTCATATTGACACAATAAGGAGATACTTTAAGACATGCAACCATTAATTACCATGCCTTTGATGGTGACGATGTTGATGCTGCTGCTGATGATGATGAAGGTGTCAGTGATGATGATGAAGGTGCAGTCATCATTATTATTAATAATATTATTATTATTATTACAAAAACTAATTTACAACGAAAAATCATAACTCTTAAATAAATCTAATTGCGAATGTTTTTTTTCACTTTGATTTAAAAAATTGATTTAAAATTAACATGCAATTTATTTCGTTGCATATTTTCTATGAATTAGGAAAATTCTTATCTCATTTCTATTTATTTTTTTTCACACGAGCACAACTTTCGCATAATTTTCACGGTCGAATTCGAACCAACGGAGTTGCATAATTTTCAACTCATGTAACATTCAAATCCTCCTTTGCAGAACATTCTCATCAAGAGGTACAACGACGGCAGAACGGCGGCAGTTGTGGCAGACCTAGGGCTGGCCGACAGGATACCGGAGTGAGTTTTTGAGCGACCCTTTTGTCTTTATTATTTTTATTAAACAAAATAAACCTGTTATCATTTAACGAATGAGACACTGGTGCTTCATGTCGCTGTTGATCTGAGAATGAGTCGTTCATCGTTTACCTGTACAGCATTACATCACCAGTGGCCTTTAAAAAGGGGGACGATTTAAATTTAAATGGATGTTTCATCTTAGCATGTTTGATTTTGTTTGCGTCTTGCATGGTGACTAAAGTATTGTTTTTTTTGATTGATTGATTATTATTATTATTATCATTATTATTGTTGTTGCTTAAATTATTATTATAATTACTATTATTAAGCTGATGACGCTTTGATATTTCGTCATTTTAAGGTGAGAAATTTGCCACACTTTAGGCGTGTGATTGGGACCAACTTATTTGGGGCCACTTAGGCCCACGTAATCTCCTCGATTGTAAATGAAGTTGTTTTATGCAAATCACACTAAATGGAATGAATGTGTTTGTATAGAAAAAGAGTATATTCTCAACTCAATGAACTTTTAAGAAAATTGTTAAA